>JAKSZP010001390.1:0-232164 GCA_022478985.1 Massospora cicadina
GCCTTTCCGTTGGGAGTTATTGCAACAATAGTCTTTTGATTCATAAGTCTATTATGAACTAAAACAGCTGCGCCAATGCATCCAAAAAGTTGATAAACCTTTCTTTCTTTACACTAATTCCAGTGATGCTTCCATCGGCGCCATTCTGGCACAACATGACAACAACCAAGTAGACCATCCTATTGCGCTCTTTAGTAAATATTTTGAGTAAAGTCAAACGAATTTTATAGTGTCTCCAAGTACAAGTGCTTAGATGTGATCCTAGCCATTAAGAATTTCCATCCTTTCTTTTATGGAATGCACTTTACAGTAATAACTGATCACGTCTTCCTTTTCTGGTTGCAACAGATTTGTGACCCTGGAGTCCTTCTAGCCTGGTGGGACCTAAAATTAAAAACTATAATTGCTCAATAGTTCATTGACCAGGCGCTATACAACAGTATGCTGAAAAGTCTCTCATAATTGATGGTTCTGACTGTTTTATCCACACAATAGACCTGCTTATATGACCTCCTTTGTAATTATGACTTGTGCCACTAGAAACTCTAAAAATACAAAGTGAGACTAAATGGAGAGCGATAGTACTCAAATAATGATGGCATACTATATGGAGTTTGAATAAAAATGCTCCATTATGTTTGCCCTTCTGATTGGACCAGGGTTGTTATAGAGGATCACAAAACTACTGGCCATTGTGACGCGCAGAATAGCCCAAGTAATAAACGTTGCGTTAAAAACCAACCACACGCCTCAAAAGAGAGTTGCCTCAATCTAATGACGATCTAGGTGATTTACCAATTTAAAGGAATGGTTTTCTCTGAAAGCGCTTGGAAAAACTCAGCATTGCTCTGGTGACTCTGGTGTCCCACTTGGCTGATGTACGGGGTCTAATCCCATCTAATCGCCTTCAGGGTCTCTAGAGTAACCTAAATATCACTTAGTAACCCAAGGCACTAGTAAAGGTTTTTTGTTAGTCACACTATTAAATAAACCTAGCTTATTTGCATATCTAAATTTAAATTAATTAACTTTTTAAATGAATAGGTAGGTTTATTGTTGGTAGTGTCGTGGGGTGTATCCATTTTTATCTCCAAACTGGTATTTGGACGTTGCTACCTGCAGGTTATAAAGTGAAACTTAAATTTTTAAATGATCTAAGCGTGGAAGCCCTTTAATCCCAGAATCAACGGCTGGCCAGAAACTAAATTGAATCTTGATAAACCCAACAAAAAATAAAGATTGACTTGATTTTAAAAAATCAAAGCCCAAAATATGCTATGGAACCATCAGATGAGATGGAATTCCCTATGGTTCTGACAATTGGGAAACTATATCATGTGAAACCAATCGTTACAGTCAGGGGGTGGTTTAAAAACCCCACCAATAGTTAAAGTCTCAATACTTTGGGGGTAGCACAACTCAATCCAAGAAAGTTTTAGATGTCTCTATTACTTGTTGCCAACATGACAAGCCCAACCTGAGACTTCAGCATCAAGTAATTGCTCCTTTGTCCCTTTACACATGTTAAGCATTGAAATTATAGGTCCTTTGCCCAAAGGTGTCCATGATCATTGATATATTTAACTGACCGTGGACCACCTCACCAAATGGATCAAAGCTATATCTGTCCTTACGTCAACCGCTTAATCAAACATCTAACTCCTGTGTTGCCAACTCTTCCTATAGCATGGTAGCCCAAGGGTGCTCTTATCCAGTAATGCCCTAAACTTCACTTCAGAAATGATATGAGAATTGACTTCCCTATTCAACAATCACCAAGATTTTTCAGAGCTCTATAACTTTTCCCTGAATTGATTTGTAGAGAGAGCTAATGGCACTTTTATCTCCATTCTGAGATAGATTCTTCTACTGATTCATTATGATCGAATCATTTTCTACCAAGTGCTATAATTGCTTGTCAGCTCAGCAACCACTAGAATATAAATTTTTCCTCTTTTGAGGCACTTTATAGCAGGGACCTAGCTTTCCATTTACCCTACAATTAATTCTGACATAAACAGCTCCCAAAACCTTCTGAGATCACTCTGTGAGCATTAGCCAATGAGTTGCTAGTTTCAGTCTTTGGCCATGGATGCTTTGGTGCATACCACAGCTAAAAATGGACAAAGCGACTAAAGACGACCCTCCTTGCTGGTGTATCAACCAGAAGACTTGATGATGTTCTACCACCATTGCCTTGGGGGAAGAAATAACAAGTTTGCTACCTCTTTGTCAGGACCTATAAAGTTCTTCAAAAATTGTGGGTCAGAACACTCCATTGTCAATTTTAGAAAGGACATGTCCATTAACTGGATATATGAGCGATTTCTTAGAGCTTTTGTACCCCTCCAACAGTATCTTGAGGGGCCTTTTCAGAACTTGAACTATAGAATAAGATAAGTCGCATAAAGCTAAAGTCAAATCTCGCCCATCTACTGATACTTTGGTTTCCAACACTAAGTTAATATAATCACCAACCCCTGAATTAGTATATAAAAGTAGAAAAAATCCAGAATCACATAAGGCCAAGGTAACATATACCACCTTACCAGTTCTAGAAGACTACATTAGCACAAAGGAAGCTATCTCATCTTATGCCTCTTTCTAAAGCTCAAGGAGATCCCTATCGTCAGACAAAAAGGGAACTACCTAGGCGCAACAACTCCAGTACCATATTTATATCTAAAAGCTTCAAACAAACTATATTTAATGTTTTTGTTTATATATTTTTAAACAAACTTACTAACCCAGAACTTTATGGAGGTTAATCAGCAAGGATTGATCTTCTTGATAGTTTTTCCCCTTGCTGTATTTTTATTATAGACAACCATATTTGATTCTGAGCAGTTTAGAGTCTGTATTTTTTCACCCAGCCCCGCCATTCACAGTGCTGACGCTGCCACTGAGGATCTCTATAAGACATAGATAAAAAGTAGGTTATGACCATACATGTAAGAAAGATATCTCCTGGGACTCAACGTTATTAAAAAGTACCTCAAAATCCCTTTAGAGTCCTAAAGACTACAAAATATGATGTAACTAAAAGCGGTCAAGTTAAACACATTATGATTTAGTAGAAAGTAAAGAACATTGGATCAGCTAGGATTCTAATGATTACGTAGCCTTCAGAAATTAACCATATGGTTTGGGACCTTTTTGAAAGCTTTCCAGTTGGGGTATTGTACTGACGGACATTTAGAGGAAGATTGTTTATTAAAGTATTATCTTTTGTTAAAGATTTCAAGTGTAGTTTAATTATCTTTTGCAACAACTTGAATTAATTAATCTCTATAAACCATTAGTTTTACCTTAACTAAAAAAGACAACTTTACAATATCTTCCACCTCTGCAATGCAATCTAAAAACATAATCTCTACTATATCAACCTAACATTATGACTCTTCAGCTTTATTTTCTTCTAATTCAATTTACTTATATTTTGCTTTAAAACTAGAATGTAACTTTATAACTAATTTTACTGGGATACTGTTTTTACTTGTTCTTCACAACCTAGCCTGCTTGGTTTTTATACTTACAAGATGAATAACAAAGATATTCATAATCCTCTTTCCTTTACATTATCTATAATTTTTATGTTATTATGTTTTTTCTTTTATTTTTGTTAGAATTATCTTAATACATTTATAGTCTTCTTCAGTGAAATGTGATTATCTAGTTGATTGCGATTTTTTGCCTTAATTTAGTCTACCTCTTTTTTAAAAAGAGCTTGCTAATGAAGAAGAAAGACTTCTGCCTCTCACTAAACTACCTATCATGCAGTATCTGATGATATCTGTCCCACCCCCTCTCCTACAATGGATAAAAATGAATGCTTTAGTAGAAATAATTAGTGTCCTGTTTAGGTTGATAAAAATTTCATGTTGGCTGAGCAATGCTAAAAGTTACTAAGTACATCTGCAAAAAACAAACTTATTAAAAAGGAAATTATAGTAATAAAAAGGGTAGTTATCCAAGCAGGGTAATTTCTGCTCCCACTCTAGTGCAGGTTTTGTTCACCACAAGTTTCTATCTATACTGGCTGGAAAAATTCTTGGTGTGGTAATTGTCTTAAAGTCAACCCACCAAAATTACATTTTAGTATAGTAGTTAATTTACAGGGATTTTAGAGCTTAATAGATCACATTTAATCAATTAAAGCAATTTTATACGTCTAAATTTGAAATTAAAAAAGGAACTTGGTGCAAGTTATATGGCCAATTTATCACTTTGATGAGAAAAATTGGCAGTTGCGCTAGAGATCGTGTTTTATGTTAGGAGATAAGCAAATTCTGAGCCATAAGAACCCTTATGCCAATAGGTTAATTGGCTAGTCAGCCTGGGTTTGCGTTAACTGGAAAGTATATAATTTGAAGTGTGATACTAGTAGCTTATATTATTGTTGATTAGTTAGAGTTAATTAGGAGTAAATCATTTTTAGAGATAATAATAAGTGCTTATTGTAAAGACTGTGTGTCCTAAAGATAATTCTGAAGTACTTCTCGTTTGGATAATAGAAGAGCAATTCAGGTGTGCAATAGATCATCCTTTATTCTTACCTTCCATCTTTATGCGGGTTCTGAGGGAAATAAATCTTCATATTGTTTCCTGTTGTATTATTGTGCTTTAACTTTGCACTATAATACTCTGGTCCCTTAAACAAGCAAGAAACTAGCGGATATTTATAGTGTTGCTCACTATGGGGCCCAATAATCCAACTTTTCCAATTTTTGTACCAATTGGGACCATGTCAGATCATTCAGCCATCAGCAGTTTACTTCACAGTCTCTGCCAAGTTATGGCGGGTTTTGAGGCAAGTTATGTTAAATACTATGCAAATGTCAGTTGAGGAACTTCCTATCTTTTTGTTAAATAAAACCAATCTAAGCATGAAGTCATGTTGACAGAAATACAATTGGCGTAATGTAAATAATTAGAACCATCCCAACTAGGGAGAACAACCAATGCTACTTATAAAAAGCACAGAATTATGATGAAATGGCTCCTTGTACGATACTTCTTGAAAGGGGGGGAAACCTGGAGAAACATTTATGGACATGGTTATAAGCCACCGTTATCAAGATTAATACTATGGCCTTTATATGTCCTATTCTGATTTTTACAATTGGCCTCTAGAAAACTTAGTTAACAGCAGTATATGCTGGAATATCTTGTCATGTATGTTAGTTTTCTACCCACCAGATTTATTTTACTTTCCCAACACAATAAAAAGGTTAGCAAAGGAATGAGTTTTGACAAAGCAACATAATGAAAACCATTACCTTGTGAAATGCCATGACAGCGCTTTCCTTGAAGTTTGCAATGCAGTAATTTAGATTCAAGGAAAAGCTTCTCTCTTTCTATTAGATCACTTTTGGTCAAATCATAGTTTGAAATTTAGTAAAGAAAGATCCACTCATTGTCGCCCTATTTAAGTTTCCTATGTTAATGCATTCAACGCCCGCTGCCCTATGTGGGGCACTGGTGCGCCACCTCCTATGTTTTTTGCCCATCTACAAAATGTGCTAGGCTAGATAAATTAGCCCTCAAAATTCTTCAGCACGCTATGTCCCGTCTAAAGACTTAGCCTTACATCTCACCTAAACCCATTTGGTGCCACGCTGCCCCTTTGTGCTCCCCCAGAGCAACATGCAATTCAGCCTTTGAAGCGAATATGGCAGGTTGTTCTCCTATTCAGATAAAGAAATGATCAAAATTATCCCAGGCTGTTATGCAGCCTGCAGGCTTCATCAACTTCTGCCCCTTCAAAGGGTATTTTGATCTTGGCTTCTCAAGTGAAGCTGATGCTGAAGTAGCATCTACCATCCCCCTGGTGTTCCAGGGCACCCCCCTCCCAACTACTCATACCCAGTTGCCCACTAATACTACTCTTGTGGTTCAGTTTGCAGGCCTCCCTACCCACCTACCACCCAAAATTTTAATTAAAAAAATCATCAAAGGATTATCAGAATATGGTTATGATCCCATGGTACAATTCAAAATTCCAATGGAGCCACTTGCCTCACAGGCCCTCACGCCTTCATGACTATTTGCCCAATATTGACGGATTAGCCCTCTTAATCCCCCAACGCACCATTATCCCTCTGCCCCAGACAATCCTTTTTGGGCTCAAGTGGATGGAGGGTGCACCATTTGCCCTACATGTTTTGAACTGGACCATTTAAAACGGCACTTCCCCTCCATCTCACAAGCCATGGCATCCACACCTGACTCTTTTCACAATGACCCCATAGCTGATCCAATAACATTTTTTGTGTGGGCACTTTCCTTCTCCCCTCCCCCCAAAATGGTAGCCACAGCAACCACTAATCAAAAAACCAAAAATTACCTCAACGAATCTCTTCTCCTAACCCACCAATCAGGATCCAGAATAAACTAAATAAGTTTTAAACCATCCTCCCAGACAAATGCAACAGATAACTCATATGCAAACAACCCAATCAAATTCAACCAAAATCCATGGGATTATATTGTTGAGGTTAATAATTGGGCGAACTTATCCCTGAACCCCAATGGGTGGGCCCCCTCCATAAAAATGTAACTCAATACTAATTATGCAGCCCAATTTCCAAAACGCCATTATTCTCCTCGCCCTGATGCCACCCCATTTAAAAGTGACCATCAACTAGCTGAAGAGGCACTTGCTTTCCCAAATGTCGCCCAACCCAAAAAGCCATTGCAAACCAGTTGTAGTACTGGCTACGGGCCTACCACCTCCTATCCTACCTAGTACCATGCTTCCAAAATGGAAAAAAGACCATCTATGATACTATCAGGCAGCAAATTTAACAGTTCAAAAAGTTGTGGCAGTCAGAAAGTTTGGCCCAAAGACCTGCATTACCCGCAACAACCTTGCAACCATCGCCACCATACCTAAAGTATGCCTTGAGGCGGAAAAAGCACTTACAGACTATATTTTCAACTCTCCTCATTGCAAATATTGAGTTGCAAGCACCCATTTGTTATCTTGACCCCCATTTCAATGATGCACCCACACCATTGCTATCAGCTTTTTGCCACTACATGTCCACAACAGATGAGGAAGAAGAGCCTCCTGATCCCCATTCACCCACCGCCATAGATGGATATTGGTTTCCACTTCCAACTTGGTTGGTGTGTTTTATTTAATTTTCATGTTGGAATGAGTGGATCCATCTGTCTCAATTTCAACTTTATTTTTTTAATATTAATTTTTAATCTCATTAAAGCATCTGTAATGTCTGTCCCCTGGTAAGCTTGCCTCAGTTAAATAAAAGTAATTTAGATTCAAGGGCGCGTAGCAAATTACATTGAGCATAAAATAGCTAGTCCAGAAGTTACTTTGTTAGCTTAAGCTAGTCACGGAGAACCTCATAACTTGTTGAGGGTTGATTTTAAAATGCATCTGCAACGTCAACACGCTTGGCACTACTACCAAAGGATTAATGCAGGAAACAGATTTTTTAGTATATAGTATAAAATTCCACTATAGCATGTATACAGTATCAAGTAACTATTCTTGACTTTAACCTTTCTGAATTCAAATAAAAACGTTCTTAAAGTTAACAAAGTCCGCCCAGAGATGTGTAGCATAAGACATACAGTGACCACTAATTCCATATTCAATAGAACTCTTGAATATGACCATCTTATAGTCTGCATGGCTCAGCCAGAACCATCCAGATCTCAAGTCAATCTGGACCCTTGACTTTATTATTTAAAAATATAGAGGATGCTAAATTAAATAGGACATTGATTCCCTGTGATAGAATAACAATGTACCAAGCTGCATATGTGATTACCACTAGAATGGTTAGATGAAGCAAAAATTCGAATTTGCAATAGTGGTCTCTTGACTAATCACTTTAAAAAGTCTAAGGTGTCATGTATGAGCAGATTTTAAAATGTGGAGAAAGAATTAAACACAGAGAGAAGTTATCATGATTTTTGCCATAAAGCAAACAAAAATTAAATGAGAGTTTATTGTTGAGAAATGTAATTTTATAGAGGAAAAAAGAGACATTTATACAATAGCTGTACTTGAACCAATAAGGTGACAAACATAGATTTTTATATAGCAACAGTTTATAGTATGAAAAAATTGTCTATATGAGGGATTCCATCTATCATCGTTTCCTTGACAGAAGAAGCTACCACATAAGAGCGCAGAAATGCAGGGAATAAAGTTTAAACTTCTAAACCCTGACTCTTCACCTTACACAATACCACTTAGAATAATCCCAAATGCAACCATATAAGACAAGACTCCATAGCTTAAAAGAATAGAAATTTATGCTATGACAAGCTACCCCTTAAGTAGGGATTAAACTATGTACGGATCCTTTTAACGCTTTTGTTTTTGCTGTGTAAGGGTCTCAGACTAGCATAAAGCCAAGCTATCAATCTCTACTATGATGCAAGAGCTCAGACTAAGTGATATGTTACTTGGTGACAGATATTCGACTTACTTGGAGGTCAAAAAATACATCAATACTCTTTGGAGGAGTCAATAAGATGGCACAGCTAAAAGATGATTTTTTTACCTTTGAGTTTAAATGGAATAATAACTTACCAAGTTTTTTCCAATACACCTAATAAGACTATCTTTTAGTTGACTCATGGGAAACTTTCTGAAGCGCTTCTTGAATAGTCATGATTTATCTGAAAAGCCACATTGTAAGCTCTATAATTAAATGGTACCAGTTTTACAAGAGACACGCCCCTACTCTATATAAGCAGTAATATACACATAATTTCAGCGATATTTTAAGCTCCAAATGTGTTAAAAAACCAATTATCATCCTTACTTCACTGCATGCATTAAAAATATCTAAACAGACCCCTGTACAACTCTAAACCAACCCAAGTTTGGGCTATAAATGACTCCCCAATACTTGATGAATCTCAGATATCTTGCTTTAAGTGTAAACAGAAGTGCAATACACAATGAATCGCCCTGTCAGAAAATAAACACAAGTGGTTCATCCACCCTGAACATTTTGGAAAAGGAAAGGTAGAGTAAAGTAAGGGCTCTCTATCTCCATGTATACAACCATGATAATCCCACCTAAGAGTAAAGGGGTTTTTCAAAGGAATCTAGTACATCCGCCTGAAATATACTTCATCAACAAATTGCAAATAATGTTCATGTAGTAACAATGTCCAAGCTAATATTTCAGCTAACGAGGCTCACAGAGTATTAGTGAGATCTTATGTGTACCAAAATATAACAAATTTTTACTAATGTACCACATTTTTAACTGATACACAAGCTTTAGAAGGCTTAATGTGTCCATTCTAATAGATATGATAGTTGAATGATACCCTCAAATTGTAAGCGGAATTAAGAACTTCTTTGACAAGAAAGATTATTTGAACGTAAATGTAACGAACGACTGCTATTCTTCCTTATACTAAATGTACCTAATGAAACAATTTTGTGGCGAAAAATCAAGATTTGAGCTATTGTAACACCGGAGGAAAGATCAACATTGTGTCTACCAGAATGATTAAAAAGATGTTATTAAAACTAAATTTTGAGCATCACAAGAAATATAAAACTTTTGGGCTGAGTTGCTTTATATTTAGTAAGCATACATCTCGATGCCCTTAGTTTTAGATAAATTGCCATAGCATCTTTCATGATTAGGCTACCTAACTAACATAAAGACATGCTGATAGGTGTGGCATTCACGAGGCAAAATAGTACCATAGACAACATGGCAAATGTAATGGTCAAAACCTTATGTTAAAAGATCCTGGTTTATATTAATGTCAGGTGGCATACCAAAGGAATATACGAGTAACTCCCTGATAAATATGCTGCAAAGGTGGAGTAGTCTCCATCTGATACCTCTTTTGAAAATACAGAACTATACCTAATCAAATCTATGAGTACAAAGATTTTTTTACGCTCTAGTCAAAGCTTTATGGTAATTTATATAAAATATGTGATTGTAGGCATTGCTACAAAGTAAGGATACTGAATAGCCGTATGGAAAAGTAATCATGTTATACCATCGCTCACAGTTGGAACCTCATGTAGCTTTTGGGTGATATTACTAGGGCTTGGCAATCTATAAATTATGTTATCCTGTTTACAGTGATCCTATAACATTGAAAATGGCATCAAGTGATACCATACTTAGACCATGTGTGCTTTTGAGATTAAAGGTATTCATGAGCTTGGAATGGAGGTGTTTGGACTTTATAGCAAATGTATGACAAGTGTCTTGACAATGACCGTGAGAAAGAGATTAACAGGATTAACATAAGTTCAAAAAGATCAAGCTAATCACTGTTTAGAAAATACCACAAAATCTTTGCCATGGATGACCACAATTTAGGATGCACTTGTGATGTCAATCAACTTATTGATACATGGGATCAAGATCTCAACCACTTGCAGTCAATCACCCATTTTTGAGCTGCAGAAGAAGTAGTAATCAAAGAAATTGGGAATCTGTTGAACAAGGAAAGCTGGAACCTTCCAGGAGCCCATGGGTCTCACTAATGTTATTAGTAAAGAATAATGATGAACCAAGTAGTTGTTTTAGATAAGTGTAAACTTAATATTATAATGAGAAAAGATATACTCCCTGCTATAGATTGTCAATTCACTGGACTATTGTGAAGCGCCAAATATCTTTGCAGGTGTGGTTTTACCTCTGAATAATGGCAAATAGATTTTCCTGAAGTGGAGAAAGAGAAGTGTGGATAAATCTCCCCCAAGGCTTGTTCCAACCTACTTGAATGCCTCAAGGGTTCTATAAAGCCCCAGAAATGTTTTAGAAAGTGATAAACACCATCCTTGGAAGTCTTGAGATGTCCTGCATAATTGTATACCAGAATGACATAAATGTGGTCATACAGACTTTTTCAGATCTCTTAGAGCAATTAGAGAAAATGCTACACCAGATTTCCAATGATACCTTCAAAAACCTCCCCAGAATTGCAAATTCTTCAAGAATCATCTAGAGTACCTTATACCTTATTAGATGTCAAAGGCCTGCAACCCCAGCCTGCTGAGAGTGTATGTGAGGTGATTGTCTGTAACTCACCTGTACCTGAGAGATTTTATGATAATACAACATCATATAGCCAAGGAACATCGCAAGTCCTGAGGATCACCGACTGCATTTCAACATGGAGGAACAATATGTAAGAACCAATAAAAGGGGCCAAAGGCTGCTCTCCCCCTCTTCAACCAGGGTGTTCTAGTCCATGTGGTTGATGAGAGGTGGTTGACAGCTTAACCTTGAAGTAAGCCCATTACCCCTTCTTCTCACCACCAAGGATATGATGGTGAGAAGATAAAGTGGGGTGTCAGGAGTGGTAATGGTTAAAGCCATCGCCATCAGGTTGACTGCAGCTCTCTACTTTTTCAGAAGGCTTCTTCACTATTCTAAGTCCCAATATTAAGAGTAAGTCAACTTTAATGAGATCAGATTTTTTAAATCGACTTTGGACTTAGAATTGTCCCTCTGACTTCCCTCCTCACCATCAGTGAAAGTGAGCCCGCCCTAACAGGTTTGGGAATGCTAAACCCAAATATCACAAAATGGGACTGACTTTATTCTCCCTGGCCTTAAATGCGTCTTGTCAAAAGTCAGACAGATCACCCATCTCGCTAGGTATAATTTCACTACAAAAGATTTTGGTAAATTTTTTACCAATCCAGCTGGTCAAAGATATCTGAATTAACATTGGTAGCAATTTAGTGTGTTAATCCTCCATTCATCGAAAAGAAAATGATTCCAGGAATCTATGCAATTTCTCATTCTTTCATATATTAATCTTGTAGTGCAGCAGTCCTCAACAGGTACTGCTATTTCTCCAATTTTTCTAACTTTCTTAGCTTTTATATGAGTAGAGTCCTCTGATTTTTCATTTTACTATGAGATTAAGAGATTCGTAATAATCATTTGCATATATGTGTTCAGATTTTGGAATTAATTGACATCATTTGGATTCTCCTCAATCACATTGCATTAAACATTGTGGTTGGCTGTACCGGCGATATTTGGCTTTTGCTATAGGTAGTAACCCATCTTGAGTGGAAATGTAGTCTTATTATTTTGCAAGCTCTAGGACTAATGGAGAGACCCCAATTATTGTCCTTCTCCACCCTCCTTTAAAATTGGGGTAATGCATTGGCTCAATTCTTTAAGCAAAAAGTTTAACTCTAAGCGAGCATGGTGTTTTATGGAAGGCTACCAATCATTAAATCAAAGCCTATGTGACACAGGCACAGATTATCTTCTAACCCATATAACTCTGGCTTATACCCCCACTACAACCTTAAAGGTGTTCGTTTATCTGTCTCCCTACAGCATGTCAAGCTTGGAATGGTTAAGAGTGGGTGTGATGTTTGTAACTCCTGTTCTGCTATCCCATAGGGCCGCAGCTATGTGTTTGGGTGCAATAAGTTAGCTGTTAAGTCAGACGCCTCTAGATACAAATGGCCCTTAATCCGTTGGTGCCTGCATGTCTGCAGCACAACATGCAGAGGTTGAAGCATCCCATATGTCAGGAGCAACTTTTCCTCTCCTTGAAGCTAATCTTGTGGATATCCCAATTAATCCTTTCCTTCTGTTATAACTCATAAATATGAAAATAAACAAAATCACTCTTGCTTTTTACTGCCAGTTAAATTTAGTTGAGACTCCTTATGGTTTCTGTCAAGGCTCTCTTTAATACAGGAGAAGCTGGGAATTTTATAAGCTTAAAAATCACTCAGGATCTGGATCTAGATCTTGAGGTAGGATCTTTGGCATTGGGTGCTTCTTCAGCCCCTATGACTTGTTATGTGGTAAGACCTGTCCCAATCTCTGTGCTTAAAATTGGCTTATATGACTAGTTTACCACGGTGCCAGATTTGTTATTTTCTGTCATTTATAGGGATAGGTTGGTGGTGTCATCAACATGTAAATATTAATGGATATTCAAAATCTTGTCTTTTGAGAACACCCACTCATGCGGCGATTCCTGCTCATTGATACATTCTCTCCTGCCATAGTGGTGGGTTCTATCCTGCAATTTCCTCCCCCACTTATTTAATACCTGATTTCCCATCAGAGATGCAATATAGAAACTGTTTCAACATGATTAAAGCCAATCGCCTTCCACCTCACTCTGAGTATGATCTGGGATTATGTATGACGGTGGTTTTAAGTTGTAGAAACTGCACCCTGTACCTTATATAGAGAAAGAAGACAAGGCCCTGTAGGTGTGGTTAGATGATATGCTCCAGAAGGAGTGGGTATTTTGGAAATCCTCTCATATTATATCAAAATCATTTTTGTTTAAAGGTTGATCAAACTTTGTGCCCGTACATGGACTACAGACATTTGGTTAATATCACAATGTATGATCCCTATCCGCTTCCCCAGGAACAATCTATCATCAAAGCGATTTCCAAATCCTGGGTGTTCTCTAAGCTTGACCTTGTGAATGCCTTCAAATTATATTAGGGTATTAGAGGGCCAGGAGTGAGTTACAGTAATTTGTACTAAAAGGGTAACTTCAGTTCGTTGTAATATACTTTGCATCAAAAAAGCACCCATTACACTCCAGCATATGATTGACAATGTTCTAGGCGATCTTTGCTTTACCTACACAGTGTCATACATTCATGAAGTCATTGTACACTCTTTCATGACTGAGCGGCATGTGAATGATCTGGAGGAAGTCTGGCTGCTCTGCAGAAAGCAGATCTTTACATGAAACTTTCTGTAAAAATTTACTTCTTGATTATTATTGGCAAACAACCCATTAATCCTTTTACTGCACAGGTTAAGTTTCTTGTGCACTTTGTCTGCGTTGTATAGTATATTAGATTATTGGTTGATAATATTATGACAACTATTATCAATAATTGAGTTTATATTCATATATCTGGGTCAACGCTCGGCCAGTATTACCAATTAAATACTTGTGATGTCGTGATCTAAAGATTTGTTCCCTCATTCTGTCCAACCCAATATTCTTTGAGATTCCCTAGTGACAGTCTCTTCAGTCCAACACACAGTTGACAGCAGTCCCCAATTGTGTCTCCTTCTTCTCTAGATCCCCGCTCAGATCTTTAATCTTTTCACTAAGAGTCTCCCAATTATTGCACACAGCAATAATATCCTTGAAAATAATAGAACAATTGAAAGCTGATAAATAGTTTACTTAAACTATATACCAGATGAAAACTAGATTGATAAGCTACTGTTGTATTATCTGTTTTTTATTATAAGTGAATTCTAGGGAATTTATAGTGGGGATTCAGTCATCTAACCCTCAGTTGACACCTCTTTGATGAAACAGCAGCCGTTGCTATTGTATCACCCATCCTTGTCTTGGCAGCAATGGTCTTCCCCATCCTGGCTAGGATTCCATCATTGGAAATCCTCAAGACCTAAATGGAAAGAGTCAGAAAAAATGTCCCTAATGTTTTTCTCTTGGTCCAAGTGAACCAACCATATTTGGCTAGTGACCTGCTTAGGTAATGAGACTTATTGCCCATTAAAGCAGGTCATGCACCAACTGATAAATTTACTAGTTGCAGGTGGCATCACTCGCCTCACAACTTGATATTCATTCCCAATAAGTCAGTGATTAAACCTGACCGATCTCAATTGGTAAACCTGATAGTTAATCACTATCAGATGCCCCTATTTAGTTGGCAACTCTTTTTAACAAAATCTTAAGTATTTTTTTAGATTGATACCCGATGGATATGACCAGGAAAATATCCAAAAATCCCCCAAAAGAGTTACTCTGAAATTTGGGCCAACCAATTTCCAATTCACTTTGCCTAGGGTTTTATTCCCTAGCATTTCCTGATAATCTAGCAGGCTGGGAATATGGGGAAAATCCCAACAAATCCACCCTCTTGCCTAGATCTCCAGCAAGAAAAGGACCGGGGCATGAGAACACTGCTTTGGACACTTGGTCAAATACTTCATTGACTCAAGCAGAGTACAATTGTCAATACTCTATGCTACTTGGGACAACCTTTGGCATGCGGCGCTCTTCCTCTTCCTCCTCGCTACCAAATACTCAGAGCATGGTACCCACAACCTACTGTCAAGCCAGGCTGATCAATTTACTTATGACAATATTAGTCCCAGGATCCGGTTTTCCCCCTGTCAGGGCATATGACCCACTGTCATATTCAGGATTCTTGGTCCGGCATCCTTGATTTTCTGATTTTCTCCTCATCCTAGACAGGATACTCTTGCCGTCAGTGTTCGTTTCACAGTCCAATTAAGAATTTTTTGGTCGCCTTTGTTATTTCTCTCATAACTTCTTGGCTCAAATCATTCCTAATTCTTCTCTTGGAGAGCTTATCCCATAAATTTAAAGGCTAATTTCTTCGAAATTAGAGCTTAATGGATTCTAGAGTGCATAATGTCAACTTCCATGTAAGTCTGACATCCCCTCTCTCATCCAGCTCATATGTCAAATTATGAGTCATGATATCAGCAGCTTCTAAATAGTTTTTCTGATCAAGATCTTTGGCTTTTACAGAAGATGAGCCAATATGAACAACGGAACCTCTTCTATGGTCCTTCCAGGACTCATACGTCTAGTCTGGCGCCAGCGGCTAGCCCTTCTGTCAAATTACTGGAAATGGTAACCAATACCTCCAAAACCAGGCTTGCAATCATTTCAAACAACTCTCGGCCAATTCTTCCACCAGCATTTTCAGAGTTGGATTTTGAAACTCTTCTGGATTCAGCTCATTTTGCTGACGCACTGAACATATTGGATGCTCCAGAGATTATGCCTTTCTCTCTTGATCGCTCTTTTCTTGTCAGGTCAAACCTGCTTCCTGAGATCCTCTTCTGACTAGGACAATATTACAAACCTGCTGTTCTGGTTACTGGGCTCACCATCGGTAATAGTATTCATTTTGAGCTCCCCTACGCTGAACTCCAGGCCAAAGTCACCGAGGCTTTGTCCCTAGTGCTAAATCCCTCTGATCTTGAGAACATCCTAGATTAAATACCGCCGCTTATGCTCTTTGTTTTTCCAGCCAAGTTCTTTGAAGTTGGTCCACAAAGCTTACAGCCTTTCCTGGGTTTCACCGCTCCTTCAGCTTCAGCTTCTTAGAAGCCTGTAGTCATCGCTTGAAGGATGCCATTTGCTCCCTGCATGATTATCTCTTCTCCAGCGCTTCCCATTGGTATCTTCCGCTGATGGTGTTGATAGGGGCATAATTCAGCAACCCCTGTCAAGCATCCTTTCTTCGTTGCCAGCCCATATGTCCAGTGTCCTTGATGAAGCCCGTCGTCAGGCACTCAAGGCTAATCTTCTAGCTCTGGTACCATATCAGGATTACTTAGGGTTATTTTCTGACTGCCTCTTCTTATACTGTTGCTTTCCTCCCTGCTCCGGGGTTTCACAATTGGCTTCTTCTGACAATTCAATTTTCCTTCCCCTAGTTACTTTCTTGCAGGGCTCTGCATACGCTCAAAGAACGTGGTTTTGTGTAGGTCTAGCTCTCTCTAGAATACAATCTCACATCAATTTTGATGGTCTGTTCATTCCTACCGTAATCCATCCTACCTCCACCAAGAGGCAATGTAGGTGGAATCATCCCTGTATCAAGGACAATCAATAAAAATAAGAATTATAAAGCTATATCAGTTTTTCTATGCAGTCATTAATTTTTTCTAATATGTTTTATCAACTTTTTTTTATTTTTTTTCTTCTTTTTCCAATGGGACTTGACCTTGTTTTAGTTCAGCGGTCCATCTTTTTATTTTTTCACCAAAACTTGGTCCTGGGTACTTAAACCTACCAGTTTTCTATAGTTCAGAGGTCCTTTTTTGGACTTAAATATCTAGCTTGGTTCAGAGGTGCTTTTTTCAAACTTGACCTAATCATCTTTACATGACCAACTTAATGGTTTATTGGTCCTTTGGGAACTCTTTTAATTTTTTTCATCAATCCATTGCTTCAAGTATTTAGCATAAACTCAATTCACAACTCTTCCATCCAAGAGATTCTTGATGGAGTGTGCATCAGTCAACATCTTGGCGATAACTTCAAAAGGGCCCAACCAAAACACGTATAGTTTGTTTCTTCTTATGAAACCGTGTATATTGTAATAGACTACTCTTTCACATATTCAATATTCTGCTGGCCGGTCAGTTCTTAACATCCATAAATTCTGCTCATATCCTCTTCTTCAACATAGTATCAAATGCTTACAATTGCATATTGATCAAGATATTCGGCAGTCAATTCAAGTACTGTTTGGCACTCATCCCCAATGTTGGTTCCACCACCGAATATAAAATCAGTGGCAACGCGGCCTTTCTCCCATACAGCAACCCAAACGGACTTTTTCCTTTGCCGTATGATGACTGATATTGAAGGTGAATGTCACTGAACTCAGGTACATTCCCCACATGGAAGTTCTTCCTGTGACCAGCTTCCTCTGCATCGTGGTCAGAGTTCCATTCACTCGTTCTACCAGTCCATTCATCTACAGCTGGCAAGGTACTGACACGACTCCTCTGATCCCCATTATCTCATTCAATCTCAGGATCACATGAGACGTGAAGTTTGTCCCATTATAGCTAAGCAGGACCTACGGACATCCATGCCAATATACTACTTGATCCATGATGAACCTCACGGTGCTAGTAGCATCTACTTTCATTAGGGCCTTTGTCTCATCCCATCTCAAAAGATGGTTGATGGCAACTATGACGTACTTGACTCCCCCTGTGCTCATCTTCAGTGGTCCCATCAAATTGATGTACACCATATGCCAGACAAATACAGGACGTACCAGTCAGTATCCAATTGTATTCTTATGTGGCTTGTGCAGCTGGCACTCCACACAACAAGCTAGATAGTCCAAGAAATTATAGTTGATTGACTCCCAGTAATATTACTGGTGAATATGATTTGTTGTTCAACCCAGGCCTCCATGCCTGTAAACCTTATGAGCATCTTGTACAATAGCTGCTCTTTCCAATGGCTTTAGGAAGAATAACCGCTTACCATTAATCATCTTGAATACTTGTCCATTTATGGTCTTGGTGTTTTCCATCACTTTCTGAAGCGCACCTTGAATTTCTTGGGGCTTGTTCCTAATTTCTCCATCGACCATTCTCTGAAATAGCTCATCTGCCTGCAGGTATACAATCTGGACCAATGGTAACCATGATAAGCCATCTGCATTCTACTAAAAAGCCCCCACTCTGTGGACAATATCATAATCATAAGCCTGTAGCTTATGTGCCCATCAGGTCAGTCGTCCTTCTGGCTCTCTCAAATTGTGGAGCCAATGCAACAAAGAGTGGTCCGTCACCACTTTAAAGTGCATTTCGTGGATATACACCTGAAACTGCTTACACGCGTAAATGACCGCAGGGAATTCATGCTCAGTTACAATGTAGTTCCTACAGTGCTGAGAGCGTCCAGCTCACATATGCTACAGGATGTTCATAACCAGGTTTGTCTACTTGTCTTAGTTTGATGCTAATTGCCGTCAACAAAGCATTGGGTTGTATAATAAACTCTCAATCAAAATTTGGATATTTCAGAATAAGAGAATTTATTTAATACCTTCATAGCTCATTGAAGGATTCCTAGACTTCTTAATTCCAAACGAATCCTTTTATTCAGATCCTACAAAAGATGGAATAAGGGCTTGGCTACATGGGCAAAGTCCCAAATAAATCTTCTGTAGTATCTGACCATCCCTAGGAAAACTTAAATGTCTCAGACACTCTTTGGCACAGCCATCCATTTTATGTATTCTATCTTCTGGGCTTGCGTCTACAATCCACTAGAGCTGATCATAAGTTTCAGATATTCCAACTCTTTTTGAACAAGTGACACTTCCTCAGCTTAATCTTCAGGTTAGCTGCAGACAGTCACTTGAATACTTCTTCCAAGTGTGTAGGTGATCAGTAAACGTCCTAATAAACACATTTATATCGTCCAGGTATACCAGGATGAATGACAACTTCAAGTCTCTCAGTATAGCGTCCATGGCTCTCTGGAACGTTGCAGGCGCATTAAATAGACCCTGGGGCTTTTTCAAAGGTTGGTATAGCCCCTGCGTGGTAATAATTGCACATTTTTCCTGGTCTTCTTTGGCAAGTTGATTTGCCAATATTCAAAGATCAGATCCATCATGAAGAAAGACTTCGCTGCTCTTAATCAATCTAGTGCATCATCAATTCTTGGTAGGGGATACAAATACTTTTTTGTAATTTTATTCAGCTTTTTGGTAGTTGATCACCACTCAGTTGGAGCCATCTTTTTTCTTCATGATTAGAATCGGACTCACCCATGGACTTGATGATGGAACTAGAAGCCCATGCTTCACTAGTTTGCTGATTTTATCTTCCACTACCGCTTCAGCTGCTTTTGATTATCAGATCGGTCTCATCCTAATCAGCAAATTTCCCCAGTGTCAACCTTATAGATCACATCTTGTGTGCATCCCAAATCATGGTCATCCTGAGCGAATACTTCCTGATACTTTTCGAATAATTTGAGCACCTCACCTTGCTGGCCTTCCAACAGATCAGCGAGTTGCTCTCAATCAACCAATAGGCTGATGCTCTCAGTTACCCCAGATGGTAATTCCATCTCATTGAGAGTCCCAAAATTGTGGAATCTCCTTAAATCAGCCATCAGGATCAGATGAACAAACATGATGATATGATTTTTCTTGACCTTCATTTGGTTTTCACTCAAATTCAACAGGATAACTTGGATTTCTCTCTGTACCGGCATTATAATCACAGGAGCTACCAAAGGCTCCACTCTGGACTTCTCCGAGGGGCTTCTGACCTCCCCATACAACAGCTTAGGTATCTCCAAGGTCAACCCCATTTCAACTATCATCTGAAATCCTGATGGTATGGTCTTCTCATCCTGATCCTCAGTGGAATTCCCTGGTTCTCTAGGACTTCCACCGGCATTTCTTGTCACTTTATAATAACTAATTGGTACCAAATTGGGACAATGCCGGCATTGTATATTATATTGATGAAGTTGTTTATCCTATTCATCGGAGCTTCACCATCCTTCTGATATACCAATGATAACGTCTGACTCAATATGTCTAATGTATTATCCTTGAAGTTACATTTAACTCTATACTTGCACAGAAACTCCGTTCTAATCAGAATATCATAGTTTTGGTTTGCCAAAGTTATTGCTGGCACAGATACCACCAACGACCCATATTGTAGTGGCAAAGAGCTATAAGCTCCACAGGAGACAATGGTGTTTGGATAAGCTGTCCCATATTCTTTCTTATGTTCCAAATCCGGCAAGATCTTCATCCTCTTTACCAGCTTGGTCAAGACAATGTTGATGAGTGCTCCACTGTTGACAATCGCCCCCACCTGCACTCAATTCACTTGTATGTCTATATATTTACACTCAGAATATTGCAATATAGTGTTTACTGAGTGAATAGCGGTGTTATTAGCTGAATAGAGGGTGTGAATAATTTGCGCCTATAAATCAAGAAAAATTCCTTTATTGCGCTGAGGGGGATGAACAAATTGGCCTCATCTAATTGGACTTCAGATAATTCTTAGGGATCCTTGGTGGTTTGAATCTTGTCTGACAGTTTTCAGGCGTATGGACAAGTAACTTCCTTAATTATTTTGGGATTGATCCCCTTCATTCTCGATCTTGTTACCGCGTTTACATCCAAATTTATTACTTGATACAGCTGATCTTGTTTGTCATCCACAAATAGATCGCTGATATAAATTTCTTCGTCATGATGTCAGGAAAAACAGGCTTCTCCACAGCTCTAGACTGTTTCCTGTCTAGTCTGCGGTTCCTTAACCCAATTCCTTGGTGGCAGCTGACTCTTTTGCCTGGACCACGTTAATCTGATCCTTTATCTTCTTACAGTGTATGCCAAAATGTCCTTTCCCACCACATTGGTAGCATACCTTTTCCCTTTTATTCAACTGTCTTAATTCTTATGGTTTATTCCCTGGCACGGTTTGGTTGGTCATTTCTTTAGCACCTTTGTTCCCCTTTGTGGGATTCGAATTGCATACTGAATTGGATTTGAAGCTTCTATTTGGGGAATCAAATGTCGCTCCTAAAATCTTAAAATTATCTACCATTTGAGAGATAGTTATTCCGTCACTAACACAGAAGACATCATGCGATGAAAATTGCAATAGGGCCAAAGGGCCACTTGTAAGGCGATTCTGGCATTGAAGTCATCCAGTACTCTTGCACCAACCAGGATCTGTAACTCCTGATGGAACCGGTCTGCAAAGCTTGCTAGAGACTTGTCTTTATGGAACTGGATTCCCATAAACTCCTGTTTGCACTTCAACATGCATGTAGGTCTCCCAAATTTCTTAATGATGGCCACCTTTGCCTCTGCATATGACCAGCTGTCACCCTCCAGATGAGGTAACACTAAGTTCTGACAGTCAGTGTCTAGGCAATTTATGACTTTCAACGCCTTTTGATGATCCCCATAGCCATATATGGTCATATCAAACAGTCAGAAAAATACTGGGGCGTTATCATGATGGAATGTTGGCAATTTTGACATTGCCTTAAATTCCTCTGAGTTATCTCTGGCTGATTCTCTAGGTTTGGCCACTAGGCTCACTTAGGAGTGACTTTAGAAATTATCTCCAAAATGACAGCAAAAATGGGCAGCATGTTCCTTGAGGTATATGATTACCCAGTATTGTGTGAGGACTTCTTTCTTTGGCATCGCTTGCCATGTCTGGCACACAACCGCAATTGTGAGTTTTAAGCTACTCCACCTGTTTGATCAGTCGCTCTATGTCAGCGCTAAAATTTTTTATATGAATGCAATCCGCTTCTCAAACCATTTTCAGATATAAGACCTCCCAAACGAGGTCCCCTTCTTTCTTCTTCAACGAAGTTACTTTCCCTTGTAACTTGTTCCCAAAACTCGCAACATTATCGATCCCTTCCCCTATCTTGGTGACTCGTTCTTCCAAGGATGCAAAGTCCTGATGTTCTGTTGAGTTTAGAGTATTTTGATTCACAGTGGCTAACTCCATCCACAGTTTGCATAACTCATCTTTGTATGACATCTTTATTAATTTTTCAACTCAACTACACCCCTTTAGTGAGCACCAGAAAAGTAAAGCTTTACTTCTTGGTTAGTATTGGCAAACAACCCCAGTAATCTTTTTACTGCAAAGGTTCAGTTTCTTATGCACTTTGTCTGCGTTGTATAGTATATTAGATTATAGGTTGATAATATTATGACAACTATTATCTATAATTGAGTGTGAATCCTTATATCTTGGTGCAACGCTTGGCCAGTATTCCAAATTAAATACTTGAGATGTCGTGATCTAGGGATTCATTCCCTCATTCTGTCCAACCCAATCTTCTGAGATTCCCTAGTGACAGTCTCTTCAGTCCAACACACAGTCAGAAGCAATCCCAATTGTGTCTCCTTCTTCTCTAGATCCCCGCTCAGATCTTCAAACTTTTCACTAAGAGTCTCCCAATTATTGCACACAGCAATAATATCCTTGAGAATAATAGAACAAGTGAAAGCTGATAAATAGTTTACTACATAAACTATATACCAGATGAAAACTAGATTGATAAACTACTGTTGTATTATCTGTTTTTTATTTTAAGTGAATTCTAGAGAATTTATAGTGGGGATTCAGTCATCTAACCCTCAGATAACACCATTTTGATTAAACAGCAGCCGTTGCCATTGTATCACCCATCCTTGTCTCGGCAGCAATGGTCTTCCCCATCCTGGCTAGGATTCTTTCATTGGACATCCTCGAGACTTAAACAGAAAGAGTTGGGAAAACATGTCCCTAACGTTTTCCTCTTGATCCAAGTGAATTAACCATATTTGGCTAGCGACCTGCCTAGGTAATGGGACTTATTATCCATAAAGACAGTTCACGCACCAACTGATAGATTCGCTAGTTGCAGGCGGCATCACTTGCCTCACAACTTACTATTCATTCTCAATCTTTTGGTAATGAAGCTCAACTGATTCCAATCAGTAACCTGATAGTTAATCAATATCAGATGCCCCTAATATTGGCAACTCCACACAATGAGATCTTAAGTATTTGTCCAGATCGATCCATGATGGATACAACCAGGCAAATATCTTAAAATTTCCCAAACATAGCTAATATGAAATTCTGGCCAACCAATTTCCAATTCACTTCGCCTTAGGGAATTATCCCCTAGCGATTTCTGGTAATCAAACAGGCTTAGAATATGGGCAAAAATCCTAACACCTTCTAAGTGCAAGTTTTAAATAAGTAGCCATCTTTTTGGGTAATCTGGTCCTGAAGAACAGGTACACCATCCCCCTAGTAAGCTAGAGACTGTCCTTTCATGGCCAACGCCAATCACACTAAACAACTGAAAAGTACCTTGAGGATGGAGTATTCTAATAAGAAAATCTCCTCTGCGCTACCCAACTGGCAGTGACTCTTCATCCCCTGACTGGGAAAAACATCTCCATCAAATGGATTGAGGTTTTCTAAAAGGCATTTAGAGCATCTAATGAAATTTTAATGGCACATTCTGTTCTTTAATATGCTAATCCATTCTGGCCTCTTATACTGGCATGCAATGCCTATGCGGCTGTGGTGGGGGCTGTCTTGTTTGGGAATATTACAGGGTGGAGCATCATGTTGCCTACTTCTCAAGAAAATTCTCCGCCTCATAGCAATCCTGAGCCATATATGACACCGAGATTGCCTCAGCGTCATAGTCACTCATTCACCGGCGTTATACTCTTCAGGAGCATGTCATGTAGTGGTTGGCAGGACGGACCACCAAGCTATAATATATTTTAGTAAGCCACAAAAGTTGCCGCTTTGTTAGGCCCAGACGGTTTGTGACTTGTGTAGCTTCAACCTCAAGTACAAGCCTGTAGAGGGTGCCCTGAACATTCTCCCTGACCGGTTTAGTCATAACCCCTCCTTGAGTACAACAGAGGAAGAGGCTCATAAGTTATCCATGGTAATACCCCTTTACCAGAATCTACCATTGTTCCTACCGCATTTTGGCTTACTGAGCTTACTGGACTTCAGATGTACCTTTAGTTTCTCAGGTACTGGATGGTCAGACATCCTTTTTAAGGGGAGGGAGCTGTTTGATCAGCTGGTACTGCCAGCCCACAAGCGGACCCATTATTTGCTGAAGGAGGGCAGGATCTTGTTTGAAAGTACAGATTTTAACCAACAACTTTGTGATGATGCATTATACACCCTATGATCCCACAGCAGTGTGACACATAGGGAATAAACTTTTCCTAAATTTGGTAAAGCTGACATTCAACTTGCTGAATATCTCTAATAGAAGATGGCTTGAATCAAAAAAAGCATGACGTGCACATGGGCAAAGTCTGATAGTTCAGGTAATAATGAAGTTTTTTATTCCCTAAAGCAGGCAGATTGCCTGTGGACTAAGATAACAGTCATCTTTATAGTTGATCTTCCCATCCTAAATGGATTCAACGCAATTATATTGGTCATAGACTGTTTTAGTATATTATTTCTGTTTATTTTATATATGTCAGCAAAAACCTCAGAAAAAATGTCCAGTATCTTTGGTTAAAATGTATTTTTCATGTTTGACCTACCTCAGGAATTGGTGAGCAGCCACTGGCCCCAGTTTACCACTTTTTTTGACCGCTCTGTTGGGCTACCTAAAGATTAAGATATGCCACTCCACCGCATACCAACTCAGTCTGATGGCTAATCGGAGAGGGTCAACCAGATCCTTAAGCTGTATCTTTGCTGTATTCCTCTGCCAATTAGGATACCTAAGGTTGCTAAATTCCCATGGCGCAGTTTGCATACAACAATGTCATTCATTTAGAAAAGGGAATTCCCCCTACGAGGCCACCCTGGGGTATAACTCTTTTCATTTTTTGGCCCCTGCTTTTTCCCAGCCATACCTGCCTCTAAGGAGCATTTGTATCAGATTTGTAGTAACCATTCTCTGGTTTGGGAACATATAACTAACTCTATTCGTGATCACAAGCAGTTAGCTTACCACAAACCCTTACTGCCCATGAAATCAAGGTGGTTCATTAATCATGCTGGATACGCGCCACCTACATATAAAGGTGCCCTCCCAAAAGTTTGCTAAAAATGCTCTGAACCCATGTTTGGAGGAAGATTTAATGATGAGACTTTCCGTTAACATTCTCCATTCATTGGAAGCAGTTTCCCATCTTCCAAGCTTCCCAGTTGTACCCTTTCAGGGGGAAGGAACCTGCTATTCCTTACCAGTCATGATAGAGGACTCAAAAAAATCTGGGATTGATGCTATTCTAGCTTCATGGAAATTGTGCCACTTAGTGCTGCACAAATTGCCTGGAAGGGATAACCTTCCCATGACAACAGCTGAGTGAGTGCCATCAATTGTGCCCATTGCAATGAGTTAGTTGAGGCCTTTCACGTTGCACAATATGAAGCTCCTCGTCCTTAGATGGTCACCTCCCTCCTGGCCATCAAATTTTCCCAGATACACAAGAACGTTACGCTCAACCAAGTTCACTAGTCATGGTGCTCCTCCTGTTCAAAGAGGGAAGGATAGTGAGCACTGGCGAGCACCCACTTCATTTCAACAGAGAGAAACATCCCTTTCAAACCAAAAAGGGGGCCAAAAAGGCTTCTTTTATAACCAACCAGGGTGATATAGCCCATGTAGGTGATAAGAAATGGGTGACAGCCTACCTGTTAGAGGTCGGCCTATTATAACCTCTACTCATCATCAAGGAGTTGGTGGAGAAGATCAAGAGATGTGTCAGGGGGCGGTGGTGGCCAAAAGTCATCTCCAACAGGTTGATTGCTGCATCATAATTTCAGAGAGTCTTTCCCCTATTTTGAGTCCCAGTAATAAGAGTAAGTCAATTTTTACAAGATTCAATTTAGATCAACCTAGGACTTAGAATTTACCCTCAAACTTCCCTCCTCAGTCAATGAATGAGAGCCCGCCCTCAACAGGCTTGGGCATGAAAGCTCATTTAAAATAAAAATGGGACTGACCTTATCTGCCCTGGCCTTGGGCGCACCCTGTTGGGTTTTGGACGAATTACTGCTGGCTTGCTAGGTAGAATTGCGCTGCAAATTTTTTGAATTTTTTTGTTATCATCTGGCCAGTCAGATCAAATCCAAATCAACCTTGTAGCAATATAGTGTGTCAATCCGCCGTTAATCAATTTTAAAAACTCTTTCAGGCATATATGCACCTTTTCCTTATACCTGCATATCAACTTATAAGGCAGAAGTCCCCAAGAGGTACTTCTGTCACTCCATTTTTTCTCCCTACCTTCCCTTAGTTTTTATATGAATAAGATACTTTGATTTTTAATTTATTATTTAGAGTAAGAGGTTTTTAATATTATTTTTAGCTATGTCTTTTAATTTTGTGATTAACTGGTAGGTATTAGATCTTCACCACTCACATTGCATCATGTATTGTGGGTGTACCGGAAATATTTGACTTTTGCTATAAGTGTTGACTCATCCTGAGTGGCAATGACGTCTTATTTATACCAGCAAGCTCCATGACAAATAATACTACTAAAATATGATTAAACAAGACACCGCAGATGGTGTTGATATTGAGATGGCCTACGCATAATATATAAGCTATAGAAAAATGACAGGTAGTCCAATAAGGCTATAACTTGTTTAAACTAAAAGATGGAGTTCAAGACAACATGAAATTAGGTCTAGACTTATTAAATCCTCAACTATAAGTAGTATAGATTTACCAATGGGGGAATATTTTTTTGCTTAATTTAAAAATATAATGAGCTAAGTTGTTGGATGCCTACACAAGTAGGTCACAGAAGCTAGCATAAATTTTACTCTGGCAAATCTTTTTTAATATATATCTCACAAATTTAATTAACATAAAATTTTATCTAAAAAAACTATAAGTGAGATAGGGGAATTTAAACTGGTCTTTATTTCGTAGCACTAAGCCAATTTAAACAAATTAGTTAAGACTAACATCGGACCATCTAGTACTAAAAAAAAAATTAAAACTCCCATCAATGGTACTGATATAGCTAGAATATATCTAAGCTCTAGTTTTAGATTAAGGTTGAATATTGCTCATTTTGGTAAAAAATTATTAAAGTTTCTCAGATTCTCTTTCTAAAATAAAATACAGTAATCTGTTTTTATTGGTAGCATAACTTATAACCTTCAAGGCTGTTGATATAATTTTGGTAACATCATTATGCATACCAAGGTATCAACCTGAACATTCTTAGCCCATGCCCAGCGTTTATTCAAGGTATAATTGAGGTCAAAAAGGGAAGCTAACTTAATGCCCTTAGGTTTAGCAACTTACTATTGTTTCTGCAGTTAATATAAGTGATAATTTCATGAGACATGACATTGAAGCCAATAAGCAGATGACTACACTTGCTAATAAATGCAACATACAACTTTATTTATGAATGGTATAATATTTATAAAAGTTATTTATAAAACAGCTGTATTGGTGACCCGCTTTCTAAACTTCTGATGAAAGATGCACTGTTTACCTGGACTAACAGTGACAGAATGACCATGAAACCAATAAGTAGAATTAATCAATGTTGTTAAGATTATATGTAATTCTCTTGTTTTCAGCAAGGTGGTGTGGGATGCAAACCAACACTTCCAGGGAACTAGCCATTAGGAGAATGGAAAATAAGGAACCTCAAACGGTGCCTGTACAAAAGGGACTCAAGGCAAGGGTGTAGAGCGCGATATACAGTACCAGGTAAGCGAGAAACTACACAGCCTTAGTGGACCCCAGAGGGGAGTCCATAATCAAGTGTAAATTGATGCCAGTAGGCTTGGGTGCCTCACTTTGGAGGGGACCTGAGCGTCCCAGGAGAGCACCTGGGGCTTTTGTAAATTGAGATAGGATGTAGTGGCCAAAATAGTTGGAGACCTCCTCAAAGAGGTCCGCCCCCAAGTTTGCTTAAGGAACCATAAGTAAACTTAAAAATAACGGGTAAATATAGCAGAGAAAGTCTATCAACAAGGAAGGTTGGTCGCAAAAACATATTTAAAGCGGGTTGGGGTAATTAAGGGTCTGTGGAAGTGTGCCCAAGCCTTGACGCTCCAATAGACAAATGCTCCCATCCGTTTTGGTAAAATACACCAAAAGTGCCTTTACTTGAGTGATCAATTGAAGCTGTATTTTACCCGAGCACATGATTTTGTAACTTGAATGGGATTTGAACCCTCATTCTCCAATTAACTGAATCAATTTATCTTCATTTGTTATGTAGATCATTCATTTCAGTTCCTGGGCTGAGATAAGGGGCAGGGCGTTTTGCACCCCATTAGTACCAACCTGGGCATGTTTTGCTTGCACCCAGCGTTGATCTAAGGTGTGTTTCAGGTCAGGAAGAGCCTGAAGTTTCACCTTCTGGGACTCCTGTCGCCCAGCCTTATCTTTGGCATTAGTTCCCACTATTAAGTCATCCAACCATGACATTACCCTCTCCTCCTTCTTGGGCTCCACCCCCCTCCAGGGGCGTTTGCTAAGGAGAAGTTCTTATGTGCTGGTGGCAACTTCATAGCAGCAACGGCTAGCTTAGGCTTAGATCCTACAGCCTCAGGGAAACGATTATGGATTAATTTGATCAGGTCTTGGGCATGTATACAGTCACATGCCGGCACCCAACTGTTCTCAACCACATCAAATCCCTTCCAGGATACCAGGTACTTGAGACGTCGCTTAACCTGGTGGGAGGCTACTATTTCCTCCACTACACATTATGATGCCCCATCCACAAGATAAGCCTCGGGAGTCACAGGTGGGGGCCTCAAACAACGTCAATTTGCTCTCATGAAAGATGGAGAAGATTTGGAATATGGAGGGAAGATCCAACTGGTTTGAGGAATGACCCACCTTTCTAACTACACGGTAAGGACCAATCCTCTTTGGACCCAGCTTTTTGCATGGCTGTTTGATAGGGATGTTGTGTGCATCAAGCATCACGAGATCCCCTTTCTTGTACGCTGGACCCACTCAGCGTTTACCATCAGCGTTCTCCTTATACACTTGCATTTCCGCCTCTAAAGTTGTAAAAACCCCTTGATGGACCTTCTTTATAGTCTTGGCAAAATACACCACCGCTTCAACCTTGGAACCACAGCTGGGCTCCATGTTAAAGGTGGGGTTAAAGCCATGGTTGGCGAAAAAAGGGGAACAACTGATAGAAGAATGCATAGTGTTGTTGTAACTAAATTGGGCCATAGGAAGGTGAGAAGCCTAATCTGAATGATCCTCAGCAGTGTAACACCGAAGAAACTGTTCCAAGAACTGTCTCATTCGCTTGGTCTGCCCATCTGATTGGGGGTGATAGGTAGTTGAATGGCAAGGGCGAATATGAAGAGTCTTACACAACTCTATCCAAAAAATGGAGCTTATATTGGGGTCCCCGGTCACTGATAATCTCTTGGGGATCCCATGGAGCGCAAACACATTCGTGATTAAGAGCCTAGCCATCTCAGACGCTGTTATTGTAGTTCTGCAAAGAATAAAATGGGCGAACTTTGTAAAACGGTCCACCACCACCATGATGGCATCATAACCATCAGAGACAGGTAGTTCCACAATGAAATCTACCTAAAGAGAAGTCCAGGGCCCTTCAGCTTTCTGAGCTAGTACCACCAACCCCACTAAAGGTTGCCAATTTGGCTTCATTTGGTTGCAGATCATACACTCCTTACAATACCACCCCACCTGAGCAGGCAAGCCCTTCCAATTGTTGGTGTGACATATCAACTCCATGGCCTTTACTTTCCCAGGATGACCAATGGTGATACCATCATGATGGTCGCAGATGATTTTTCTGGCGCAGTGGTTCATCAGGAACCCATGAGCCCCTGAAACCACACCATCTAATCCTTTACATGATAACCCCTAAATAAATCCTCCTGAATAAAAGAACTTTTAACAAGAACAACAGTATATCTAGCCGATACCGCTGAGAAAGAACCACCTTTCTGAACATACTATATTCTGCTGCATTTTAGAGGTCAAGCACTGGCGTGTTGACCATGGAATCAGGAAGTTGAGGCAGAATACTACTCGGTAGAATCATCACCCAGGTGTTGTGAATTTCTACCTCCTTTGCATTGGTAGCTAAAGCAGGTTTGCGGCTTAAAGCATCTCCCAAACCATTCTCCTTGCCCTTGGTGAACTCATAGGAAAATGTAAATTTAGCAAGGGTCTCATGCCAACGGGTCTGACGTGGTGTTAGAACATGTGGAGCACGGTAGTACAACAGGGCTCGGTGGTCTGTGCATACCCAGAATGGTTGGGAAGAGCCATGTAAGTGGTGACACCAATAAGTCAGCACCTCCACCACTGCTAATAACTCCTTGTCATAAACGGCGTAGTTTAACTCAGGCAGAGACATTTTCCTAAAAAAATATCCCACTATATGCTCAGTCCTATCTTCGCCCACCTGTAACAAGGCAGCTGCAATGGAAAAGTTAGAAGCATCAGAAGACACAATGAACTCCTTTACAGGGTCAACATGGCTAAGGATGGATGTGGATAACAGGGTGCACTTCACCGCTTGGAAAGCACTCTCCAAAATGGGGGACCACTGAAGCACCTTTGCACCACTGGCCTTATACAAGGGTGCTGCCATCTTAGAGAGATTGAGCCTGAATTTCTTGAGGAACGTACACGTCCCCAAAAAGCTCCTCAAATTCCTTGACTGAGATGGGGGTGAGACACTCATGAATAGCCTTATCCTTGTCTGGAGTTATCATATGGTCTTGGTCAAAAACGACGTTGCCCAGAAAAGTGATCTGGAACTTGAAGAAATAACATTTACTAATCTTGAGCGTAAGGCAAGCGGCCCTCAATCTCTCCACCACTTGTCAAAGGTGTACTCATGTGACTCCTGATCAGTGGAAAACACCAGGATATCATCCATGTAGGCAACCACTCATACCCCAACAAGTCCCCCAACGCAGCATCAATGCGGCGTTGAAAGATGGCAGGGGCATTCTTAAGCCCAAAGGGCATAACCTGGAACTGGAAAATCCCTTTTCTGGTATGGAATGCAGTTAACCACTCCTGGTCCTTCTTTATCCGGATTTAATTGAATGCATTAAGGCAGTCCAAATTGTAGAAGACCTTCGCCTTCTCCACATAGCGCGCAACCTGGGAATCTAAAGGGATGGGATGGAGGTCAGGTACAGTCGCATTGTTTAAATTTCTATAATTGACACAAGGGCATAACGTTCTATCATCCTTATCCACAAAGAGAAGCGGGGAGCAGATAGAGGTACGCTGAAAGATGGCACCTTTGGCCAACTGCTCCTTCACCCACACATCTAAAGCCTCTTCCTCCTGGACAGTCAATGGGTAAATGGGGGAAGATATACGCACCAGATCCACAGTGAGTTTAAATTCACAATCAAACTCGGAATGTTCTGGTAGCTACTAGCTGAAGCTGCATCAAAAGAAGATGCCAACTCCTCCAAACAGGAAGGTAAGGAGAGTTCCACGGAGGGCTTCAGCAAAGGGTCAAGATAAGGAGTGTGAATATTGGGCCAATGGGGTAATTTGGCAGGGCGTTATCATCCAACAAAGGAGCAATCAACTAGTGACCGTTTATTAAAGACAAGGATAGAGTGTTTTCTTTCAAATAAGTCCTGATTTCAAATTATCTCCACCACTCTACACCCAAAATAATGGGAACAAGAGGTCTCTGATCACTTGAAAATGGTCGGACAGAAGATAGGAGCCCACCTGGAAGTCAACTAACCCCATGACGTTCAATGTGGGAATACCTTGAGAAGCCCCACCTCTAATCATACCACCTGGTGAGTAACTAACTTAAGGTAGTCAGCAAGGTCTTGGTCAGTAAAATTATATGAGGCACCGGCATTACTAAAATAGTTGTGCTAAACTTCCCAAAAAGGGATGTAAATGTAGCAGTCAACAAGGAAGTATCCAGAATGGGATTTATGTAAAGCAAAAATGCCACCATCTCACCAGAAATTTATCATCTGGCTTGAACAAGTCTTTATGGTATGTTTTGGAATCATAGAAGGGGGAGGGATAGTGGCCACTCTTACTACTGAGGCCACATATCCCACCCCACCTTCTGCAGGTGCATATACATCTTTATTTAAAACGCAGTTCCTTTTCCACTTTCTGAGTGCCCCAGATTATAGTAGGGGTCAAACGAGGGTTCTCAGGGGTAATCTGATATACCAGAATAAGGTCCTCATCTAGGCCATATGAGCATATAAATGGCTCGTTTTGGGATAAATCGCTCACATTATAAAACGCGTTTTCAGGCTTCAGCGAACCCACACCTATTCTGATATTTTGGTGTGCATCGTTATCCAGGGCCATCACCCCCAAGCCCAGAACTAATGCATTGGCATGCACCCCAGAAATGTCTTAAAAAGAAAAATGTTAATGGGGTCCTTTTTTGGTTAAATTAAGTTCTGGACCCTCCTATGCTCTTGATTTCTGCCGATATGGGGAGGAAATCAGTGGGAAGCACCTCACAATTCAATGATATATCACTAGTCGAGGATGCAGTATTTATAGGGGTGGCCACAGGTGACATCATCATGGTGGAATCGTCTGAAACCTTAGAATTATTTTTGGGGCTAGACCCTGTTCAGTTTCAAATTCAGTTGAACTTAAAGGTTTAAAAGGGTAAGATCCCTTCATATCAAGAAATGCGCACAACTTTTGGCTTCCATATTTATAGGGTTTGATCCAATGACAGCCAAATTACTTGGCCCCTTCTGGGTTGGGGCGGGGAAACTACCCCAAAGGGTTTTGACAAAAAAATAAAAGTTGGAAGGGGCGACTGCCAAATTGGGGAGTTTTTCATTGGTATGTCTAAGGTCGAATAGAGAAATGACGTTATAACCTCATTGGTTAATGGCAAAACCTAGGCTTTTTTTGCAGAATTCATTTAAATATGCTTTTATTGGCCAACCCACTTGACGCAGTGAAAAGAACTAATAGAAGGAACGGAGGGATGCCCCATCAGGATGACTCTGCTCCAAGCCCTGCTCTAAGCCCTCCACTGTTTGCCACAAGAGCAGCTGGGTGTGGAATACCGCAAAAACCCAGTTGGCCGCTTCTAGAGACAACTGGGACAATAGATCCACTCCCTGTGAAAGTGGATGTGAACCAGACAAATTTATTATTTCCTAAAGAGGGTTTTGGATCAAGGGAAGCCAAGGCCTGTTGAATTTCTGAGTAAATATCAGGAGAAAGGTATGGAATCGTGACAACAGGATCACAAAAACTCCAAGACTACCAGGTACAAGAAGGAAGGGTGGGCACTTCCCAATTGGTAGTTGCAAGAATAATATCGAGACACACCAAACAAAACCAAATGAGAAAACTGTGGTGAGCACCATCGTGGCAGTGACAAATGCCAGTGCACCCAGTTTACTAATAATGAAAGTCCCACATGGATAATTCTCATACACATATAGTAAAAAGGTTGGTCAACTAATGTTAAGAGAGTGTCTGTAACTCTCTCATTCCCAGCAAGGTGGTGTTGGATGCAAACCTACACTGCTAGGGAACTAGCCATTAGGAGAATGGAAAACAAGGAACCTCAAACGGTGCCTGTACAAAAGGGACTCAAGGCAAGGGTGTAGAGCGCGATATACAGTACCAGGTAAGCGAGAAACAACATAGCTTTAGTGGACCCCAGAGGGGAGTCCATAATCAAGTGTAAATTGGTGCCAGTAGGCTTGAGTGCCTCACTTTGGAGGGGACCTGAGCGTCCCAGGAGAGCACCTGGGGCTTTTGTAAATTGAGATAGGATGTAGTGTACAACATAGTTGGAGACCTCCTTGAAGAGGTCCGCCCTCAAGTTCGCCAAAGGAACCATAAGTAAACGTAAAATAATGGGTAAATCTAGCAGAGAAAGTCTACCAACAAGGAAGGTTGGTCGCAAAAACATATTTAAAGCGGGCTGGGGTAATTAAGGGTCTGTGGAAGTGTGCCCAAGCCTTGACGCTCCAATAGACAAATGCTCCCATCCGTTTTGGTAAAATACACCAAAAGTGCCTTCACTTGAGTGATCAATTGAAGCTGTAATCTACCCAAGCACATAATTTTGTAACTTGAATGGGATTTGAACACTCATTCTCAAATTAACTGAATCAAACTGTCTTCATTTGTTATGTAGATCATTCATTTCAGTTCCTGGGCCGAGATAAGAGGCTGGGGGTTTTTCACCCCATTAGTACCAACCTGGGCATGTTTTGCTTGCACTCAGCGTTAGTCTAAGGTGTGTTTTAGGTCAGGAAGAGCCTGAAGCTTCACCTTCTGGGCCTCCTGTCACCCAGCCTTATCTGGCGTTGGTTCCCAATATTAAGTCATCCAACTATGACAAATGTGCTGGTGTTAAAGTACCCAATATTAAAAAAATTATGTTACAGATTGACGTATCTCTTTCAATACTATGGCTGTGCTTTCCCAATGGGATGATATAGTTAACAACAAATTGGTCACTTGTTGTAGCTGGAGTCTGAACTAATGTGAGCAGTATAATACTGTCACAAATTGAGAGTGCTTTGAGCTCTACGCTTATAATATTTTGGGTGTAGGGTTTTTACCCAGATTATGCTTTGTCCATTATATTCCAAAATTAGCACTTTGTCTAAATGGGTGGAGTGCTGGTTTATATAGCTAGAGTTAATGATTTTTAGACTTCCCAATTGGAAGTTATTTTTTTTAGTACTAGATGGTTACCAATTGGAAGTTATGATTTAGTCACTATATCTTATGATTGATCAAATGAGCATAGCAAATTCAATGACTAGAGTTTTAGAGATTATTATGCTAGTTGCCAATAAATTTAATGTAAAAAAGTATACAAAAACATTGCAACATTTGCAAATAAAAATTGGAGTTCCAAACCAATAGCTTGTCAAATACTATAAGTTAATTAAAAATGTTATTTTTGAGCATCTATTGTCAATGATAAATAATAGGTGTTAAACAATTTGCCACTGGTTAACTATAAGTACCCTAATATCCCTTATAAAGCTCTTTTTGGTTTTTGTTACTTGCTTTTTTAAGTAAATTTTATTTTTACTGTTAGTTTTTGCTGAGCCATTATTATTTCAAAATGCGCTTCCTGTTTTCAAATAGGAAGTATATATTATGAATTAAATCCCCGCAAACCTGTGTAGCTGCCACGTTTTAATAACAAGTGCTCACTACAGTGGGTTCTGACCTTAATTATTTCAATGCAAGTAGTTAACAATATGAATGGATATTTATCTGGCAAAGGGAACATTACCTTATTTGAGGTGCGTGAAAGTAAGTTCCTTAAAAGTTGAACTTGGAGTATATCAGGGTAAAGAAACCACTTTCAAAATCTATGAGAAGCAGGTAGAGAAATTAGAATAGTTGAAGATGTGAGCAAACAATTGACTTATTGATTACAGTTGCTACACACTAACACTATTGATAGAGCCTGCAGCCTTAACTACCTTATAAAATGTCAAAATTAAGAATAAAGAAGTTTAAGGATCTTCTTACACTATCACCTTCCACTTTAGCAGGGTTCTCACACAATGGAGGACAAATTAATGATTACATTGTTAACTTTGTACATACAACAACTCAAACATGCAACTTGTAAAAGTGAGACAGCAGCAAGATTTGTCATTTTGTTTTTTTATACTTAAACAATTAGTTTTAGATCATTCAATATAGTTACCTAGATTAACACCTGCTTTATTATATCCGCCATAGCCTTAAGTAAACCTCACAAAGTCTGATACAAGCTGAACCCAAATTTGGAGAATAAATACTAAACTAAACACCAAAATAAGTGAATTTTTAAAGATTTCAGAAACAAATTGGCTAAACCTCAAGTGGAGACGTGTTATGGACTTGCAACGTCAAAAAGATGAGGTCAATATTTAGTTTATATTTAATAAGAAAATGGTTTCCGCCCCACAGATCCAACGCAAAATGCAGAAGCAATACATAATGTTTTTGAGCAACAAAGCAACGCAAAGGAAAGTATCATGAAATTGAAATCTAATCTCAGCAGTCTGTAACTCAGAGTCAGCTAGAAATTAGAGGTTTGGGTTAGATTAAAAAACTCAATCATTGATTTTGAACTCAGTACCTATTAAGAATTAAATTATTAATCAATGGTTAAATTTATGAGAGTTACTATGACAAAACATGATTAGACATAGCTGAGCTGCAAGTTTATGTCACGCTGTTAGTAAAAACCTCAGGGAAAATGATAAAAACTTTGACAGCTGTTTAATGAATTAGATGAGATATGACGAAAGATCCAAAATGGAGGCATGGAAATTGAAACAGAAATATGGAAGGAGACAGATACAATCAGTTATCCAAGATGATAGAAAATGCATGACATGCCAATAAAAGGTGCAGGAGAAACTGACATTTGTAGAAATCATTTTTCCATAATAGTAGTATTGAATCCACTTATGAAGGCATAATGATGAGCCTGAAATATTGGCCAACTATCCAGACTGACGCCATGCATCCTCAAAAATTTCTCTGGACAGACGAAAAAGAATGGCAACAATCTCCTCATATATTAAGAATTTTTACTGATTACAAAGCTGCCAGCCTACCAAAAGGACAATGTTCCAGGTTTTTTTCAGAATATTTAAAAGACTATGATAGGATGTGGTGATTTGATAAAAATATGTTTATATGTTTAATTGCTGGGATACAGAAAATAAAATTGTTGACCTCCCAGATTAGCAGCTGCTAAATGGACTTATATATATCAAAGGATGCAGTTATATGTGTATTTGGCAGCCCTAAATATTTAGCAAACTAGGAAAAAATGGTATATATAAAGAAACAAAATCAAAGATGCCTTTGACAACTAGGTCTATTATCTCAGATAATTAACAGGTCATAAGCATTAAGATTTGCGATGCTTGAAAATCAATGAAGTTGGAACTTTGCCCTATAGAGACTTATATTAGGCTATAAATTTAGCCTTTAACTCAAATACAAAAACAGAACATAAGGTATAATTATTACAAATTTATGAGACAACATTTAATACCTCAAACAAAATCTACCAAAATACTAACATGGGCAATGCAAACTATTTGGGAAAGATGCAATAATAGCGGAGCAGGGGTCAATATAAGTTTATTCCATATTCTTAAAGAGACATAAAAGCTGCTGATGCAAAAATTGACTCACCTGTACAAGTGCGGCAAAGAAGGCCATATATTTCTAAGTTTCACAAAACTAAAATTAACAATATAAATTCGGTTGTACTTAATGATAAAAAAATCCTATGTGGGAAAAGACCAGGCGATATAGACAATAATGGTATATCTGCCTATTCTCAATTTCACCTGATATAGCAGAATAACAGAACAATGTAACTATAGATTACCTTTTTATAATTGATGACAACATACCCTCAATATATTAGAATAAATGATGAAGCGCATATGGTTGTATATTTTGAAACAATGGCATCTGATCCTGAATAATTGTGGTGACGCAGCCATATAAGAAGCAGCACCATGACAAGCAGGCGTACATGGATCAAAAACTTTCATTGTTGTGTAAATAGCAATTATTATAACCACTACTAAAGATAAATCTCAAGATATAGCTAAACAGCTCTTACAGTAACTAAGTTTAGCTATAGATTCAGTTGTTTTATAAAGTAGACAATATTTCACAGTATTCTGATTTTACTATACAGATAATCTGTAGATTTGTTCAAAGGTTGAAAAACCATTAACAATGGGCTCAAATTAACCTTGTTTTTATAAGGTTAGTGAAAAATAAGACTCTCACCAGAACTAGACCATAATTAGGATTATAAGCCTGTTGGACTACAAATTAAAAACTTCTAAGGGAGCACACTTTGTTTATCATTTGTAGTTTAGATCAATCATTGTCTTAGAACTGGCAATAGGCTTACCAAGTCAGACTTTTAAGATACTATTTGGCACTAACTTTATGTAACAGTATGTGGTTTGGGGTAAGTTTAAAGAACATACTGCAACTTCTAGAGCAAAATTTGCTGATGTTTTATAACCAAAAGATGAACCATCCCAAAATTAGAAAAATCAATTAATCAGTTATATATATGCAGTTTAAATCTCAATAAAGTTTGAAAGGTTGGTCACCATTCCAAAAAACTGCCAGACCTTATTAAAGTGATAATATCTCCTTCTATTGCACAAAGACAATGTTTATTAAATTAAAAAGCAGAATATTGTTGCTCTGGCCTTACATTAGAATTATTAAATGTGAGTTCAAAGTCCATGCACTCTGATAGAAAGCTAGAACTGTACTATTTGTTGTGATTGGGATTTCAACCCTTAGCCATGATAAAAACATGTGTTGGTTGCCAACCTATTGTTTAGGACAGTACAGATAAAAATCCAAGCAGTCAAATATTCTTGAATATTCTGATGAGTAACTTTTACTATTTTATGAAAAAGGCCAGCTATAAGAGATAGGATTACCAGATGTCCTGAAGTCTAAGGAATCTTTCCATATTTGTTAGGAAAAAACTTACTGAATCTCATATGAACATAAGGATAAGGCCCTTAATCTATATGAGATAATCTGAGGTGTTTTCACAAGATACTTATGGACTCATATGTACCATATGTATAGTTCATAAAGGTCAAAGTTAGTGATTAAATGCTGATCAAGTGAGACTTATCTGACGCTTGAAAGAAAGTGAAGCTTTGGTTGCTGACAAAGTTGGCAAACTACGTATATATTGATCATTGGTTCCATATATATGTCCTTGGCAAGTCCATTTTAAATAATAAGAAGAAAATGAATTTAATCGAATAGTTATAGAAACATAAGCTTTATAAAAATAAAAGAAGGACTCAAATCCATTGCCATGCATAGATGATGCTCTGGATCGCCTAAGAGAGGCTTGATCCTTTTCAGCTATGTGTACTAAATCAGGCTATTGGCAGAGTGATCTACCTAAGGAAAATCAATAAAAAATGCGCAATAACTCTTGAACAAGGACTATATCTACTGATGCAAATGCCCTAAGGTCTTTGCAACATGCTGTCTACATTTTAATGGGAAATGGATGTCATGTTAAGTTGCCTGAAATTGTTGTGCATCCTCACTTACCTAATCAGTATCTATATCTTCAGTTGCACATTTTTATGGATCTATTGAACATTTGAAGAGGATTAAAAGCTTATCAGCGGCATGTATGAAGATAAAACCCCATAATTGTCACTTCTATAAGAAATAAATCGTGAACTTGAGTGTTATTGTAGATGTCATTAAATAAGCCCTAGAAACCTAAAGTTGAGGCGATTTAACCATGTTAAAACCAAAAAATGTTCAAAATAATTAAGTACATATAGAATATACACCTACTATTATTGCTTACATTAGGAATTTTGCTTTATAGCTGAGACACTCTTTCAGCTATTGGAAGATCCAAAAAGAGGCTTGAGTGAAGTAAAGAGATACAGGACAAATTTAATGCAGTTAATTGTATCTACTTATTATTTAAATATTGCAATACCCAAATATTCACCCTTTCATCTTTCAAATAGATACAACTTTGATGAAAATTTGTCTATATTAAATCAGATGGATGAAACCAGCAATGAGCACCCTGCAGCATATGTGATCTGAATTTTGATAAAACAGTAGCGAAACTACACTGTGACAGAGCATGCATGCATAATGGTTTTTAATCATATATTCAGTATAATTATATTTCTATGGCGTATAAATGAAAGTGGTGACGAACCATTCTTCACTTAGATGGCTGCATAATTTAAAAGAGCCATAAGGGAGATTGGATCATTGGGCCTTAAAATTACAACCATACGATATTGAGATTATACACTTTTGTGGGTATTATACATCAAAATTTAGATGCTCTAAAACACTTTCAAAGGTTCAGGTTCTCCTAAGTAAATCAGACCATCTATATGGGAAATGATTACTGAAATTATCCTTGCCTAACCACAGGAAGATCATAAAACACTGAACAAGGCGATGTAAGATAAATTTTTCAGGTGTCAGATGTTAAAAACTTGTTTGAGAAAATCCTTAATATTTTAAAGCCTAATAAACAAACCTCAATCATTAATTCAGTTCATAATCTAACAGGAATGAAGTGGTGCAATATATCAGAGCTTGTTTATCACAAGAACAATTAGGAATCCCAAAATTATAAAAATTATAGAAACTATTGTTTGTTAACTATGTTTCAGGAAAACAAGTCCTATAAAGAAATCAAACTACTTTCTAATAGTGAATCCTGGGTTTGCTTGTCATACTATATCCATTGAAGGTATAGGACAATCAATCATGAGTACTAAAAGCCAATACATTATTGTGGCTAACTATTATTTAGTTTGTTGTGTAGAGACGCGCGCTTTAGCCAAGATAGATGACATCAGTACTGCCAAGTCTATAATAAAACATAGTTAATATTGGCTTGGTTGTCATCAAGTTACATTAACAGAAAAACAGAAATTATTCACCATACGTAGCATAACAAGATTCAACGAGTAAAGGGAATTACATAAAGTATTGATGACGCATCTCCATCCAGAAACAAATAAAATGATAAAAAAGGTAAATGGTACTGCAGATTTTACATAAAACTCGTAGCTGGAAAATCCTCAAGTCAAGTAACTTTAATTTACTGTTGGCAACATATGGCTAAAATAAAAGTTTTCATTCATCCATGAGTTAACCAACTTTTAAAATACTTTACAGATGATGAGATTATCTACAATTAATAGTATTATTGAGAATTAGATTTGACTGAACATACAATATTGACTCCAGTAATAATTCTCTAAGGCACTACTAACTTCATTGCTATCCTAGACCACCTCGCCCTGCTGTCTGTGTCTCTTGGAAAATTGATTTAGGATTCACCATCAGACATTCTGCTATTATCTGCCCCAGAATCTCAATAGAACAAACTATTTTGCTTTTTGACCCTAAATCTTTAAAATTGATTTCTATCAATTTTTAACCAAACGTCCAATGCCAAACCCAGTTTATTTCTGTCAATCAAAAAATTAATCAGCCGATGCCGCCATAAATATCACTGCCAGTCAAACTCTGTTATTCACTAAGGAAGATGTACCCACATTATGCTCAACAAAGCCCAAACCCTTCAGTGGTGTGAAGAACTATTAGAGCGCTAAAAATGGGAAGACCAAGGAAGTTCATGCTCCATAAAGCAAACTGTCACATGAATTACATTCCAAAAGATCCCAGCATATATATTAAATTGGTCACATTGTTGGATTTTAGGATTTTTTAGGATCGCTGGTGCTATTGAGGCCTAAACATCAACCAATGGGGGACTGTATCCACAGAAGATAATAATTATAAATAACCTTAAAAACTAGAAAGTTAAGGGTTTTTTTATAAGTTTATTGGGTCCTGTAGGGAATACAAAATGAACCTTCTTACAATATCATGGCTTAGTAATTAAGATCACCTCAGGCTTGAAGGGCGTATGCATCAAATCATTATTAAGTTTGAGCAAAATTAGGAAATATGGTCACTCAACCTATATAAGCTCTCAAATCTCACCTTGCTTAATCAGCTGGGCCAATGGAGGGTTGAGAGTGGGTAGGACAAGCTCATGTGGTAATTTTAATGTATCTAAGCCAATCACCATACAAGAAAATATATGCACCTTTTGGGACCCCCTCCAACCCTATAAAAGGTCCAGTCTTCACAATGTGGCTTAAATTACATTAGTGGTAAGGCGGGGAGGGACTTCAGAATAGGTCCCATGATTATGCCAGTGAGTCATATTCCAACTATTTAAACTTGAATTGCCCAAGTTTATTAACATCTTGGAAATTATTCCCTGATTCAGAGGGTTCTACTGAGAATAAGCCAGGGTTCGTTGGCCAATTTCATTAAAGTTGAGACCTGAACCATTTTTAATAAAACATTGGACTTGTAATTGTCCAACATCACCCCCTTCAATAGTGTTTGTAGGAGAATAAGGCCACAGAAATTGGCCATGAACTTAGTTGATAGTAACTCCTGTAGCAAGGGATTTTATGAAGTACTCCTCTCCTTGCTTGTAATTTACTACAAAAGGTCCTTCCCAAATAGACCTGAGTATCTTCCTTCTAGGGGTGATAAAGTTGTGTTAGTAAAGCACCAAGTCAAATACTTGGAAGAAAGGAAGAGGTGGCTGGAGCTCATTAGTAGCATAACCCTCTTTTGTGTCAGTTTTGGCCAAATTAGTCATAGCCTCCGATTATAACTGTATAACATGCTGGGCCAACTTCTTCATGGCTTGCTCAGGGTCAGTCCAATTAGTAAAAAAGTCTTTGTTTAATAATGCCGGCACCCCAGGTTCCCATCCATATAACATATGGAAAGGAGACATCTTAAGAATCTAGTGGTAACTGATACGGTAGGACTTGAGGGCACTTGGTAAGTACTGATCCTAGTGAAGGGAGTCAGAAGTGGCAATTTTCTGTAATATAGAGACCAGAGTCCCATTTGCTCTTTTCGTGGTACCATTAGTTGAAGGGTTGTATGAGGCAGAAAAGAGCTGTTGCATGCCCATGGAGGTCACGAGAATCTTCACCACTCAGGAGGTAAAGTTTTTTCCATTATCACAGAGCAGAACTTGGGGGAAACAGTGTAAAGCGAAGATATACTAGTGGAGAAAAGTGGCCATGGCTTTTGTCAACTGAGGTGAAATAGCCACAGCCTTACCCATTTGGTAAAGTAATCAATCCCTACCAAGATATATTGATTTCCACCTGTAGTTTAGGGTAAATGGACAACCACATCGAGACTTATTGTGCGGAAAAGCTTTTGAGAGGTGGTAGGCTGATATTGATACTTAGTTTTGAATCTGGATTGCTTTTTTAAATGTTAGACAGGCATCCAATACTTTGATAACGGTCTCCATAATTCCCTACCAATAGTAGCGTTTTTTACCCGCTCCTTTGTTTTCAGACTCCGCTATGCCCTAGGAGGGCATGAGACTCCATAATGACAGGCACTTGATCTGAGGGTCGGAGGTAGGGTAACCAGTTCATCCCTACTTTCTTGTATAGATGCCCATTATCCACCTTAGTGTTATGGGAAGGTTGAGCTAGCATCTTCTGGAATGGTTCGTCCTCATCCTCCCAAGCATCAGGGGTCATTAGGAGATTATGTAGCTTCTCTGCTTCACTATTGTCTAAGTGGAGGATGAGCAGCCAAGTCAACCCATTGACATTCATGTGGCTCATCCCAGCATGGTGCACAATGGTCATATCATAGTGATGGAGCTTCAAAGTCCAGCGTGCCAACCTTCCATTGGGATCTTTCATATTCTTTAACCACTTTAAAGAGGCGTGGTCATTAATCACTTTAGATGAGGTCCCATATAAGAAGGGGAGGTAGTATTTAACAGCAAGAAAGACGGCCAGGCATTCCTTCTCAGTGACGCTATAATTGCTTTCTGCCTTAGAGAGCATCTTGTTGAAATATGAAACAAGGTGATCAACAACATGCTCATCCAGTTTAGCCAAGATAGCTCCAATTGCGTAATTGAAAGCATTGTAAACAGCATGATGGGTTTACTATAGTCAGGGTGGCGTAGAATTGGCCGTCGCTGCATCATAATTTTTAGCGTTTCAAAAGCAGCTTGATGTTCTGCTCCTCAATGGAAAAGGGGTGTTTTTTGTTAAAAACTATACAGAGGGCTCACTAGCTGAGCAAATTTGTGGATGAAGTGATGATAATATCCCATCATGCCCAAGAACACCTGAATATTGCAGAGCAATTTGGGAGCAGCCATCTTGGTTATCGCCTCAACCTTATCATGGAGAGGCTGAACCCCATCTGAGGAGATGGAGTGGCCCAGAAACTCCAACATCTTTTGGAAGAATGTACATTTGAAGGGCTTTAGCTTAATATAAGAGGCCTGAAAGCATTGGAAATTTCATTTAAGTTGAAAGGTGCTCATTGATATTTGGAAGAAGACAGTGATATCACTAAGATAGACAATTACGCAACTAAGCTTTAGATCCTGCAAGATGGGGTACATGACTCACTGGAAAGATGCTAGCACATTGCACAACCCTTATGGTTGTCAGACAGGTTGAAAGAGACCCTCAATGCAGATAAGCGCACACTTTTCCTAGACTTGCGGAGAAAGGTCCATCTGCCAGTATCCGCTAGCCAAGTCCATGGTGGAAAAGAATTTGGACCCAGAGAGTTAGGCCAGAGCATCATCGATTCATGGGATGGGGTAGCTGTCCTTCTTGGTGAGGTTATTCAGCTTGCGGTAGTCAATAATTACTAGATGGCCACCAATCTTCTTTTTATGCGCAAAATTGGAGATGACCAAGGACTTTGAGAAGGCACCAGTAGCCCCGCATTCAGTAACTGTTTATGCTTTGTCCTCATCTGGAGTTCCTCAAATTTTAATTTCTGATAAGGCTTGGAATGATTAGGCTTGGAATGATTAGGCTTGGCGTTATCAACATCAATTGTGTGGCACCAGCCCTTCACATGCCCATAGTCAGAATTGGATTTAGAGAAAATATCACTATAGGACTCCGATAAGGAAATAACTTCATTAATTTCAGCGGGTTTTAGCTCATCAGAAATCTGCACTTTGGGCAAAGCGCATATCATTTAGTCCATGGGTAGTCCCATATCTAGCATGGTCCAATATAATGAACTTGATGGATGTCCTCAATTGGAATCAACTGGGTTTTTAAATTTCCTGATGTTTCTTTACAACTCATGTCCTTGTTAGTAATTTCCCAGCAGGATATTAATAGGTCGCTGATAAGCAGGGTCTGGATACCTGGCAATACCTGAGGTTTTAAAAAACTTAATCCATAAATGCTTGTTAAGTTCAGGAGGCAGTTGCGGGGGATTTTTATAGTAAATTTGGTGTCTATCACCTTTTGTTCACCCGCTTTGACTACTATCTCCTCTGAAGCATACAATGGATGTCATTGAAACATCTACGGAGTCAGGCAGTTTTTTTGTGTTTATGATGATGTGGTATAAGTAAGGGTGAGGGTGGATGAAGGTTACTCAACTACGTATGTATATTCTTTCTTCTTAGGCTCATCAGTTGCAAAGACTAGGGGAACTTTGTAATTTAAAAAGAGAGAAATCCCTGTTTATTTAATGATTCCATCATACTATAAAATGAATTGAGTGACAATGAGTAGGTCATATGCGTTATTGTTTAATGCCACAGCAAGGCAGCCAGTAAAAGCTTCCCAATCTGTCTGAGTAAATAAGAGTTGGCTCAAATGGCACATGTATTGTTAGGCTCTGCAGTCCCAAACTCTTGTGAATAGTACAGGTCGGGCGCCAACTTAAGTTTATTGATGAGCTTTGATGAGACCATGCTCACTAGAGCACCCGTATCAAGGATGGCTAGAACGCTCAACTTATTGATAACAACCTCTACCATTAGTTATTGTGTTACCAAAAGTAGGGGTGAGGGCGAGAACCTCCTTCAAGCGGAGAGTAGAGGCAAGGCGTTGAGCCATTGCAGGGATTTGTCTTTAATATATTAGAGGGTATGAACCTGCTTGGTGGATCATATCACTGTCCCAATAAGCTGGTCAGCATCACTAGCGGTATCAATCACCTCTGAAAACCTTAACAACTGTTGAGGGTAGGTTAGTCATAATACTATGCTATATCAATCCTTTCTGGCCTCAACCTATTTGGAATCTGAAATCCATTGGAGCTCCCAGGACATAATAGCCTGCATTTTTACCACCCCCTTCAGACTCATCATCAGAGGGATTTTCAATGCACCACAACGAGTTATTAAGAAGTTGCTGAGAAATTGGCTTAATCTCCTCACAGGGGAGGGCTTTGTCGCTCTCATCTACCCTTTTGGCTTTTGAAGGGAGCATCATATCTGTACTAACTTTTGGGGGAGGCGTTGGAAGTGTAATGGCTTTGATTTTTGCTTTAGCAGTGACCGTCTTGGGCTGCCCCATGACTGCAGATTTTAAACTAGGGTCATCCAGAGTTGGGGTTGAGGGGGATTGAGGCAGCGGCTTAGATTAATGTGATAATTTGTCCACCTTAGTAGACCGCTCAGCAAGAGGGGAACCAGGCAAAGTGATAACTGGCTTCACCCTTCTGCTTTTTTTACCTGAAGCTGTAGGGGAGCGCTGTCCCATAACTGCTAATATTTTCTAGCTATCCTTACCTGGTGGAGTCGTTTTTGTCGTTGCAGCTCTGCAACAGCTGGGTTCCAGAGGGATACAGCCATAGAAGAGGCTGGAGGGATCAGAGATGTTTCCCGCTCTAGAGCTCTTTACAGAAGTTCAGGTTCATAAAAGTCAGATACTTCTAGCAATGTCTCTTTAATAACCCATAAAGTTTGGAAGTTGTGCTTGAATGCGGAGATATGCAAGCTAAAGGGGGATAAGACGCCAAAATAGCCATGATAGCAGCAATAGCATCATCTAAAGGAAACAGTTTGGCCAGCAACAGAGGCCGAGCTTTGCTATAGAATCGCTCAACAAATGAGGGGATTGATTCTCCCTATTTCAGTCTAATGACCATAAAGGCCTATTTTTGCCGTTGTAAACTCTGTTTTGAACCAAACTCGTCAATCAGCGCTTGTTTGACCTCCACTCAGGTGGTAAGTGTGGCCATTTGAGGAACCAAGTTCTCTTGAGCCATCCAACTCAAGAAGGGAAGAATATACTTGGTTTTTTGACGGTCAGAAGCTCCTTCCATTGAAGATTCATAAATATAAAGGAAGCGGGAAATACTGCCCTTACCAGATGTGAACTTGTCTCTGAATGGAGTTTAAAAATAATAGTGGAGGGCCCATAATTGGCCCTAGAAAGTGTGCTCCCAAGCCTTTTAATGCGAGACAAAGAATAGGCTAGTTGTTGTTCTAAGGCAGCTAGCCTGGATTCCAAGGTATTTGTCATTTTAAAACAAGATTTCCGTTAATACAGGGCTCCTGTTGTGAGCACCACTTGTTGGATTTTAGGATTTTAAGCTCACATGTGCTATTGAGGGCTAAACTCCAACAAATTTGGGGAATTGTATCCACAGAAGATAATAAAGGTAAATAAACTTACAAGCTAAAAAAAGTTGAGGGTTTTTATAAAATTTATTGGGTCCCGCGGGGGATAAGAAATAAACCCTCTTACAATGGCACAGCTTCTTAATTAAACTCAACTCAAGCATGAAGGGCGTACGCATCAAATCATTATTAAGTTTGAGCAAAGTTAGGAAATATGGTCATTCAACCTAAAAAAGCTCTCAAATCTCACCTTGCTTAATCAGAAGGGCCAATAGAGGGTTGAGAGTGAGTATAACAAGCTCGCGTGGTAATGTTTTAATGTATTTAGCCCATCACCATGTGAGAAGATATCTGCACCTTTTGGGACCCCCTTTATCCCTATAAAAGGACCGGTCTCTGTGGTGTGGTCTGAATTACATTAATGCTAAGGCGGAAAAGGGACCTCAGAAGAGCTCTCTTGATTTCGCCAATCAGTTGGAATATTAAGGCTATTTAAACTCTAAATTTTGGTTAAGTTTTATTAATATTGTGGAAATTATTGCCCCAATTCAGAGGGTTCCGCTGAGAATCATTCAGTGTCTTTTGGCCGATTTCATTTTAGTTGAAACTTGAATTACCATTAATACAACATCAGAATTGTAATTGTCCGACATACATATTGGAAAGGATAGACGTGGTAGCGCATATTCTTGGATACACTATTGATAAAACCTACCATATTCAGAGGAACTTGAGTCTTAAATATATGATGGATTTTCAACACTAAGAGTACAAAAAAAGACTGTAGCAGAACTGAAGAGTATACCTCTATAAAGGTCTATTTACATAACATACATGTTTACTTCAAGGTACTTTTTATACAGCTATAACTAAATAAGTGCAATTATATCTGTGACAATCTTGCCCTGTTGTAATCCCCCTTTCAACATTTATGTTCTCACTACAGAGGCCACTTTCAACAATAGTTTTAAAAATCAAATATGAGTCGAGATTTCAGCTGCTTCACCCTTAGCTACAAGGACAAGTGTTCCCAAAACCATAGACCTAGAAGAATCTAACCTGGACTACTTCCACATCAGAATTCTAGATAATTTTGAGTATGACGCTCCCATTATGGAGCTCATACTTTTAGGACCGTTAGACTCTCACTATATGCTGAATGACTAATATACCTTCTAAACATGTCAAGGTAATTATGTAATGGCTCCTCCGCATGTACCGCCTCTCTGCTAAGGCTATCAAGGAATCCCACTTGGGGTTAGTTTAACAGTAACAAAAAGCAATATTATCTGTACACAAACTACCTTTTATTTTGGGAAATGACAATTACTTCCGTGAGTAAGAAGATTACTTCCAAATCACAAATAGTTGAGATAATCGCCCAATATATATCTGTCTATCTACAAGATTATGTGGAGCTCAGCTTGACGCACATACAAAAAAGTAGGTTGATTTAGTTTTCAGAGATTTAACGTCAAGTCAACCAGTTACTGGCAGGCCAACTGGATGGCATCAAACTGGAGGTCCACTATTCATTTTTTTACTCAATCAAGCCAAGCAGGGAAGATAATCATCTTTGGATAAACTTGATGATTAAATGAATGGCAATCTGGCCCATATCATGAACAAGATAATCAGATCACCACAGAGCATCAGCACAATGGTTAGTTGATGTAACCCATCGCTGAGGCCAGGTCAAGGATACTTAAGATTAGAGGTGGTATGGCGTACAATTTTGAAGGCTACTGAAAAAAGCCAATGCTCAAACATGTTGCACCATCAACCAGTTGGTAGAGGGTTTTGACTGTCAGCTCGCCACCTCTCAGATGCAGTGATCAAACAACATCATTGTTAAATTTATATGACCAAAAATCAGCCGATTCAATATTTATTTAATGACTATATTACGTAATGTTTGGAAATAGGGTTTAAGAAATACTTAAACTTGTTTGGCAGGTGTCACGATATATATAGGAAGTTGCTAAAGTTGAGTAATTTACTATAAAATCTATTGCCTCAGAACTTGAGCTATATATGATTACACAGCAAGTCAATTTTTAAACACCTCCAGATCAAAAGTTGCTACTAAAAAGTTCAGCCTTACTATTCTCATATCCATCACGCAGGCCTAAAATATACATCATTAGGATTCCTATTCTTATTATAGCTATTGTCAGAGTTTTGTTTGCAGTTGGTTTATTGTGACTAGAATGGAAATACCTCAAGATTTAGTGATTCTTTCCCTATCCTAATTCAGAAAATCAATCCTCTAATCTACCACTTTTGTCTGCATCTTCATATGTATAAAACGCAACAATAGGAACTTAAGTGGAAGGGCATATTTTGGCGGGATTCTTATGCTAAGGAGATCATTTTTTACAATGCTAGATAAATCTAATTAAAGAAAATACCTGTCACCAATCCTTAAAGTCTTTGTCAGTATTGATTCCACATTATGCTACTTTTTATTAAAGAAAAAGATCTCTTTTGCTGAAAAAGGGTTCTCATTGAAAATACCAATGTCATTGTCATCTAACAGCATCTTGTATTTTTTTAGTGTAAGTAACATGTGCACCTAAATTGATGCCATAGGGTCAATTTTAAGACTGTGTTGATCACTACAGGGAGGTCACTAAGTTACCTATGCACCAGCTTCTAAGTATGAATCTGGAGGAGAAACGCTTCGTCCTTGGCTTTGGTGCTAAGTATTCTTAAAATCTGCCGGATGAAGGCGACATGGGTATCAATCATTTTCAGCTAAGTAGCTATGAGAGTTAAGGGGTAGAGTTCCCTATGTTAGAGCTTCCCCCTTTTAGTACGTTAAAATCTCAAGTTTTAGTTTAAGTGTCAAGTGTCTCCCAAGCTCAACTAGTATATTTATCCAAGTGGTTGCTTAACAGTTACCGCCTGTCTGTCATTAATGGGAATGAAGCCCAACTGAGCATATTTATTATCTATAAGTATAAAGATACGATTTATGATAACTACCATAAATTATGCAAGATGGCTATCAGCGAGATGATCAAGAGACTCGCCACTCAAGATTAACTATTGGAAGTGATAGCGAGACATGTAGATCCTTGTATCTTCTATTTTCTCATATCATTGCCCACCAGCATATTGATAATGGCATTTTAATTAGTTCATGGAAGCCAAACAATGTGATAATTCCCTCTTACTTGGATGCTTGAATGACGCCTTCTGTGACCTCCATGCTATCATTCTGTTTAATTGGCAGCAAACTCAGGACGCCCATCAGAAGGTAGAAGGACTAGTTGCCCAGTTTAATGCTGATATGTCTCATATTAACAATGATACTATAAATAATCAAGGGGTGAATCCCCATTGGGTCTAAGATATTAATCATCACTGCACCCAAGTAGAAGATTGTCTTAACTGCGGAATTGGAGCAACATAAAGATGCTGAAGCAGCTGACCGTAAGACCATCAGAATAATTTTACTGAAAGTTTTTCAGGTACAGGACAATTTAAATAGTCACGTGAGCCACCTCTCAGGATAATCCTTGACCATGAGTATTTAGTAAAGGCTTTAGTAAGGACATGAGTGCTTATTGATGCCACCTAAACACCTTAGACATAGACATGGAATGAGTACTATGCTCTGATACTGATTTGTATCAAATAATTAAGTCCTTGCGTCTGGACCTGAGAATTCAGGGTCATAAGATACAACCTTTAGGGAGTTAAACTTAAATCTAAAAGCAGACCTTCTAGCAGCTAATCAGAAAATTGAACATGCAAAAAACTTGTTACTGGAAGAATGCCATTATTTTTAAATATGATGTATAAGTAAAAACTGATATACACAACAATCTGTTTAAGTGTAGCCAGGGAGCCTAGTGAGTAACCTCTGATATTTTTTAATTATTAGGAATTAAATTTGATAGAGCCCAAAGGGGAGGGCGAGGAGGCACTAGTTACATGGGATGTAACCATCTTTCTTACCTCAGTTACTGGCCCTAGAGAGTTCACTCCCTTGGATGCTCTCATGATCCCTCCAGCAAAGCGTTCTGGCTTTATTATATGCGAAACTCCTAAAACAAAGGAATAGCATATGGCTGCTACTCAAGCTCATGATCCTGTGGTGTCACCTATGGGCCATTCTGACAGCTCCTGGGCAGGTTACTTCCTCTTTTTGTTTTATCAGCCTGAGATATGTAGGGGCAACGCAGACCTTTTGTCCCTGCAATTATTAATTTAACTCTATTTCAACCCTATTAAGTTACCATATTTTTATAAACAGGAAATGTGCGCAACTTTAAAATAGTGTCTTTGAGGTTTTTATAGCTAGAGCGCCTAAGAATGCTAAGTTGATGAAAGTAATGAACTTTTTGGACTCTGAAATCAAGGAGTTAAGTATGCCTAAGCTACAAAAGTTTGGCATAACCTACCTCAACGCCAAAGATCTGCTGGTAAAAGAGTTTAGTGGAGCTAAGAAGATGATAACTCAGAAAATGAAGTTCCTCTTCTGTTTTAATAAAGATGAGATGGATTAAAGGCTTTATGAAGAATTTTATTTGGAGGCTCAGATGGTATCTGGGTTTAACATTATAGGTGACTTGACTCTCAGGTCGCTCTCTGTCATGCTTGCAAACCATAAAGGGTTGTACAGGGTTACAATCTTTGTCTTAAGTGAGGAGAACAATTACATTCATATGGGAAAATTTCTGACGATGTGCCATCACTTTTGAGGCACCCAACAAAGCTCTTCAAGAGCCTTGCGAACCACATCCTTGGGGTCCCTCCCCAAACCAATCTACCTCCACCCTACAGCTCTCATGGGTGGATAGATGATAGTAGTCATATTACTTGCATTTTTTGTAAGAACTGGGGCATTATGCTAATAGTTTTCCTAAATGGGTCTCTAAGCCCTCATATATGCTGCAACTCTGGCGGATGATGAGGAATCGGTAAAAAACAGGGCGGAGTAGACTTGGGTTTTCTAACATTTGCCTCATCCAACAAAATCACAGGTAAGAACAAATCTATAAACCTCCTCTCAGAAGATTAAAAATGACGACATCACTCCACAAAAAAGTTTAGGTAATAACAAGTGAAAGCATAGTGGTGGCTAACTGATAGCACAGATAGAGCAATGACAAAGTTTGCAGAAGAAGTAGAATTGAAGCTGTATGTTAACAGTTAGAACTCTTCAGACTTCCAACGCCTTCTAGTGAGGCCCTCAAGTTGGCCAGGGTACAAGTGGATGTACCTGTTGAGTCTTAGGAGAATATAGCCTTAAACATATGATGAACTTCAGAGTTATTTAGGCCAAATGAACAACTTGGATTTCCTCACAATAGATCCTACTGATACTTATTTTTCTGAGTGTACATATAATAACATTACTTTAAGCAAGCCTGAATTTTGAGCTATCATAGACAGTGAGGCACCACTTTAATAGTGTGTCCACTCTACTGTTGAAGAAACTAGGGATTTCACAGGACATAGATCATCAAAAAATCTATGGTAACACTGGCCCTCAGACCACAACCTCCAAAGGAGCGTACAGTGCTTTACCGCTAGGTTTCAAAACTTTTAATAATCTTTGCTCCTGCTATTATCTTCTCTAATCACAATTATGCTCTTTAATTAGCACATTGTTCATAAGGAAGTATGGAAAAGATGAATCAAAACAATATAAGTTGGACTTACTGAGACAAGTTTAGTTATTATTTGATAAATGGAAGGTTGGTCCCCAACAGACCAAAAACAAGTGGTTGTTACTATCATATTTAAAAATTATATAGTGCTAATAAGATACTGGTAGCTACATGTCCATAACAGGCAGTTACCAAATCATATTGCGGAATCTAAGGGTATTCCCATATGAGCTAATTAGAATCTAATCATTCCGTCAGGTCTAAGTCATAGTAGGGATTAAAATCACTTTGGGAGTCTCTTAAGGATTATATGGCAAGATAGTCATCACGTTTGGCCATTCAAACTTTGAACCTGTCATTGCGCCCAGGCTTATTCTTCCCAAACATGACGAGTCCTTATGTTGTTAGCAAGCTTCTATCCATATCAAATTCAAATTGAGCAACAACAGATACAGGCTTTTGTTCATATATCATCCATTGAAAAGGTATTAATTATCCACGATTTTGGAAATCTGGAAGAACTTGGGCTTGAAGGCAATGATTTCCAATTGGTGTGTTCCCTTGTACCTAGAGAACATCTCTCTTGGTTAAAAATAGAATGAATAAGAACAAAAGCTAGCCTTGTTTCTAAAAAATAGTAATTTAAAAAGGCTATGATTTTGGGAGTTACAGGATGTGTTACCCTATAATGATACTGGTACCCATCTGACAATTTTCCTCCATCCTATCAGGCAATCAAAGGCAGCGGATGAAGTTATTGATCATGAGGTAATCAACATATACAGCAAATGATATTAGTGTATTCTTAGAGTCCCTAGGTCTCCTCAGTGTTGGTTTATTATAAGAAAGATGGATCCAACAGAGTGGAAATTAAACACCAATTGTTTACCACAAATACCATATAAAATTATCTGCTACCTTGTGCCAATGATGCGCTAGATTGCTTGGGCAGCACAAATATTTCCCCACTATGGATTTAATATCTGGATAGTGGATGAATAGGTTAGCGAAGGATCAGGAATAGTGTGTGAAGATTACCGCTCAGGGTCTATCAACCCACTAGGATGCCATAAGGGCTGTATACACCATAGCAACATTTCAACATACAATGGATAGCATATCAGAGGACTTAAATCGCCTGCATGTTAGTGTCTTTGGATAATATAAACGTTTTTTCCAGAATGTTTATGGACCATCTGCAGCACATAAAGGAAGTTTTCCGCCAGTTGGCCTTAGTAATATGAAAATAAAGACTCATATGTGTAATTTATTCCATGAACAAATTGGTTATATGGGGTTTGTCATTGAAAACAAGGCTTATGACCTCAGCACACTAAAGTTGTGGCTAAAAAATGTCCCACCGAGTAGCAATAACAATTTAAAAGTATTTCTGGGGATGATTGGCTATTATCACTAAATTGTAAGAATTTGACTAAAATAGATAAGCCGTTGTTTCACCTTCTTAAGGCTGGTGTACGTATGAATGGACAGGGGATTGTCAGATGACCATTAAGCAATTAAGGCTATGCCTCAATAAAGAGCCTATTCTGATATATGAAAACTTTAATAAACTGTTTATTATCTAAACGGACGCCTCTCTAACCACTTTAGGAGCAGTGTTATCTAACTTTATTCTAATGTAGTAGACCACCCTGTGGCTTACTGCATTCTGACATTGGATGTGCATGAACAGATTTACACTTACCCAAAAAAGTTCTAGACATCATATATGCTTGTAAACAATTTTGACTCTACATCCATGGTGTACACTTTATTGTGGTGACGGATCATGCTTCTCTGCACTTGTTGCAGAATCAGAAGGTGCTGGAAGGACTATTGGTCCGCTGGGAGTTGAAATTACAAGCATATAACTTTCTAATTTAGCACCGCCACAGCATTAAGCATCAATTAAGATAAATGACTTACCCATCTACCTGCTGCAGCTATATTGTCTGACTGTAACAATGAGATGTTTAAAAAGATGGTTACTCATCAATATGGAAATGAATCTGATGAGGTTCAAAGCGCAATAAATAAACTAATGAAGAATACTTTAGTGGAGAATGGAAAACGGGTTAAAATTAACAAAAAACACTTTGGTTGTATCATATGCTCACCAAGTTAGCAGATGCGATTGTTACCTCCCATAAGGTGGTGGTGCATGGTTGATACAAAAAAGTGCTAGAACAATCATCATATCACAATTAAGATTCTATTTATTTTAAAAATTCATGTGAGCTTCAGCTTCTAAGAATGCCAATCTTAAGCGCCTTATCAAAAGGACAATTCATATAAATTAGGTAAACCTTATTTTGCATGGCACACCATATCTTTTGACATTGTATGCCTTTTTTCCAATACTTCTGGACAGTTTAGATATACAATTGTAGCTATTAATTACCTAACCAAGTGGGTGGAGGACAAGGCGGTCAGAGACTTAGGAGCTACAACCACTGGAGATTTTATTTTAAAAGATATTATTTATTGGCTTGGATGTCCAAAGATTCTTATTGAAGGATAATGGGACTAATCTTACGTCCCATACAATCGTCAAACTTAATGATTTAATGGGCATAAGTGGGGTATATTCTACGCCCTATCACCCTGAGACCAACGGCAAAGTCAAAAAAGTAAATGGTACTCTCATTAAATTCTACATAAGTTAGTCACAGTCAAAACATTCAGTTGGAACCTATATCTGCCTTCTACCGTACTTGCATATAACCTTGCTTATCACTTGAAAATGGGGAAGTCCCCGTTTGCTTTATTTTATATAAAGCAGCCCAAGATGTCCCCATTTTTGTATTCATGTGTTGCAGATGGAGTATGAGCCCTAGCAGATACCTTGATAAGCTAAAAACCTTGTTCAGATAAAAAGCTCTACTTACTTCAATGCTTTGGCCATGAAATTAAGTCTATAGCACAGGATAACAAAGGCCATCAGGCCTTAACTACTTTTGGCAAGGAGTATTTAGTCTGGTAATATGAAAATCATGGCTTTGGAAGGATTTGAAAGTTAGAACACATTTGTAAAGGGCCCTTTGAGATCATGATTTAAACACCCAAAAACGCCTAACTCAGAAGGATCATATTAAAGGTTACTTTATAAATTGAATGAAAGCCATGTTCTATAAATTAACTATCTGCATTCTGGCCTTTAAGCCCTGAGCTCTCAATAGTTCGTCTGACACCCACTAATTTTTTCCTGATGTTTAGTCAAGTGGGGAAATGGTGCAATTGGTTTGACCTACCATCAGCTTATGTATATTCATTAGTGGTTAAACTAAATATTGAGTAAGGTTTGTTCCATTATTATGATTGCTTAGTGCGTAGCCCACAAGTTTATAAGATGTTTACAAAGTTGTAATAAATTACTTTTGGTGCTTTTGCCTCAGCGCTTCAAGTTTTAAATGATTAGAAAAGAGGAAAATTCTTAATCCCCCTGGTGCAATTTCCGCTAATATTAATTTCAAACCTACCATTTCCCTGTATCCCTTACACCAACATACTTAATATGGCATGAGCATTGTTATTTTATCACGGTTATTTGCCAGCGTCTTGATTGCAGTCAGTTGATTGTAAATAAAAAGAAATATGTTGAGCTCTAGTGATTTGCTCCCTTATCCTAATTCATTTAATTACTACTTTAATCTACCACTTTTTATGCGTGGCTTATTAAACATTAAAATGCACAAATAGTAATGCTAGCATAAGGTTCATAAGTAAGCGGGATTCCATTTTAAAGGGTTTTTTTTATCCTACACTTCTGGAGAAATTTACTGCAAAGACACCTGTTTGTAAGTCAAAAAACTTTGTCAGTATTAAAATTACATTGTGCTTCTTTTTATTTATAGATAAAGATCCCTCTAGCTAAAATAGGTCTTACTTTGCAATTTCCAAGGTCACTATCATCTAGCAGTACCTTGTAGTTTCAAGTTTAAGTAATCTGAGCACCAAAATATTACTCCCTAGCGCTGATTCCAACATTAATCGAATTCATGATCTGAAGTGAAACACTTAGTCTGCCAGGACTAACTCAGCGCCCTTAAAAGGACCTTTAAAGGCGCCATTAAATTATTTAACATTATACAGTAAATTTAGCTTATTAAATGATCTATCATAAGCCCAAATCCTAAAATCGCATACTTCACCAAAGAAGACGTTGCCATAAAAGCTTAGCTCACAACCATGGAGGTAAAGCTGTAAGATGTCAAGTAATCTATGGTGAACGAGGACTAATATTTCTATGACAAACTAGGCCAGGTTTTGGGACAAAATCAGGTGTGAATCCTGTAGAGTTGCAGAGCCTTACTATAAGAAAATCAAAGGAAATCTCAACCAGTGCAAATAAGTCTAAACTGACAGACTTGTAATCTAAATGTGACGAGGCAATTGTTAGTCAAACTAAACTGGTGTTTTCAGACTACGCTGCCCAATTCCAAAAGATTATCACAAACTTTTATTCCAGAAGCCTCTATCAACGCTGCTCCAGCTGTCCTGGACAGTTACAATGACAATCTAGCTCACCTTACACCAACTTCCAGCCCATAAACTATGACTTGCATGAACTATGGCCGAGATTGGCAACACTGACCATTTAACTATGTTATGGGGCCTCAATCATTAACTGATAATGTTAATGATATTGATTAACCCAGTTAACTTATTAAAGCTTAAAAAAAGAAACATACACACCTTCTTGTCACTGTTTAATATTAGCATAGATGGCGTGAGCAAATTGCTAAGGTGGCCATGCTAATGAACTCGTTGGACCCTGAATTTCAAGGGCTGGTGATGTTCAATATTAGGAAATATGGGCTGTCTTACCAGCATTGATAAGCCATTATCACAAAAAAATTTGGATAAGCAAAGATGATGACTACTAGAAATTCCGCTTTCTGTATGATTTCCTTCTAAAATGGACACATCTAAGAGTTTATTGATTGCTTCTCCCTTGAGGCTCAGGTGCTATAAAGCGTGAAATTTTAATTAAATACAATGCACAGATCGTCATACAATATTCTTGTGAACCTTACAAAGAACTATACTGGGTTATGCTACCTGTGTTACATGGTGAATATAATGTATTGCAGATGGTGAACTAACTCCACCATAGCGCTGCAAATTAAGATTTACCAGATAAGATTATTATAATAATTGAGAATTCTAATGAAACCCCCCAAAGAATACACCAAAATGAACTGCACAACTATTGCCAGACTCAGAAGAGCTGACATCTGCCATAAGACTTGCCACTTATTTGACATGAAAGGCATTATTCTAGCCAGCATAATGCCAGGGGCCCAAACCCAAAGTGCACCACTTATGAGCAGCAGATACAAAAACCAGGGAAAAGAGTAGGCGGAGTAGAACGGGGTATTTTACTCTAGTTGGAGCTCAATATCCACGGAGAAACAAACAAAGACATAACGCACCCAACTCCAGATTTAGAGTTTCCAATAATATATTAGCTGCATCAACCACTTACACCAGTAGAAAATAAAAATTATGCCACAGAGCTGAAATTAAAACCCAATGTAGAGCAGCTGGAACTGTATGGATTACTAATTGTTTCTGGAAAACGATAAAACTAGAAGGGATTACCATGGCTATCCCTTTTAAAAGTGAATAAATCTATCCCCCAAATGCTATGAAGAGCTACAGTTCTATCTAAAACAGGTTGACAAGCTCGGTGTTCACCTATAAGAACTACTGAAAATACTATTCATAGTGTATGTACATTGATATTAGCATAGGCAAGGCCTGGGTCAGGCGTTGATAGATGGTGGGGTGCCCATTAGTATTGTAATAAACTAGTCAAGAAACTTGACTATTGTAAAATTTTGACCACCTAAAGAATATGGAACATCTGGGACCAACTTAAATACTTTGATAGTGGCCAGAGCATGCTGATATCAAGGTTTGGCTTCATAGTTGTATTGGCTCTCATAATCGTCTTATCAAACACTTATTACAATATTTTTATTGGAACAGCCTTCATGAAAACTTATGGAGTCAAAACTGATTTCGAGGAGAATAATTTACAATCCTCAGACAGAACCTCATAATGTACTACAAAAGCTGAGGTCAGCAGACTAAGAACAAAACTCCACTATTTAAAAACCTATCCTTTAAGGCTGGGATTGTACCCATCAGTTATCAAAAGAGGAGCAGTCAAGACTAATTTTCACCAAAACAGATCTTTATATTGAAAAGGCACTCTACTGAGGGTTATCCACCACCAAATTATTCCTCTCAGCCACCAGGTCATAGTAAAAACAGATTTCAAGCTGTAATTACTGCCATAATATGTGGTTAATTGATCACACTCTTCAACCAATCACACAAAGATCCAAACATAGCACCTGGGCTATCATCCCAGATCATAGGAGTGCAGCGTGTTACTCGTTAATCTTTACTCATATCTAATCAAGTAAACAGCATCAAATTTCTGCCTTCTTTAATATTCTAACAATGGAAGAAGTATAAACATACATTAGTTTGTAATATTGGAGGAGTTCAGACTAGAAGAGATGAGTTGCAAGGTTATCCAATCAATAATACCTCGCAAATCTAAGGTTAATTTTGATGAAAGACTAAAAATATTGGCCAATACCTTATTTGACAGTTACAAGAAAATCTTTGCAATAGAAAGCTTTGATATGGAGTGTGCTTAAGATATGCTTCATCATATTAATACTGAAACTAATTGACAATTCGTCTCTATAATATCTAATGGTTCAAGGCGGCATATGAAGTTTTAATGAAAAGTCAGCTGACCTAGAAGAGAATGCTGGTACCATCCAAAAGCCAATGGGTGTCAACCTTGTTAATTGTATAAAAGAGAGACATGGCTAGTTGTGAGGTAATAATCTACTCGAGGCTTAAAATTATAACAAAGAAGATTTTCATTCCCTCCCAAGAATCATTTATGCAACTGACAAACTAGGCGGAGCAAAATACCTATCCTCAATGGATCTAATCTCTGGCTCCTGTCAGATAGAGTTGCTACCTAAGAAGAACAAGAAAAATGCGCTATAATAAATACTCAAGGGCTGTTGCAACCCACGAAAATGACACAGGGGCTATGTTATGCCCTTATTACTTTCCAACAGGCAATGGATAGGATATCAAAGGTGGATCTTGAAATTTCTTGCATTCATCATACTTGGATGTAATTTTTTTAAGGATGTTTGGAGAGTACTTTCAAACCTAAAGGAAGTCTTCCATTTGCTCACTACTACAAACCTTACTATCAAGCCTAAAAAATGAAACTTTTTCCAGGAACAACTTGAGTACTTAGACTTTATCATCAACAAGCAGGAACTTAGAGAACCAGAATGCAAAAGTGGAGGCCAAGAAGATGAACAAGCCAATCAGCAAGATGGACATCCAGATCTTCCTAGAGATGGTCAGCTATGCCAGCACTTCATTAAGAAACAACAAAATAGGGTACCCATTTGTTGTAATTTGGTCTGTCCAAATCTGAAGAATTATTTACTTATTTATACTTTATTTTACCTAGTAATTAGATAAAGGTTATGATCAACATATTGGCTTTCTACCTAGGAATTATCTATTTTAGTAATCTAAATTTAATAGACACCCTTTCGGATCATAGGTATTGTCAGATGTCATTATTAGTACCTTACCTCCTCACCAGTGCATTCTCCCTGATTCATATACTTATTACTTAATTACCTCTGCCTAAAGCTGTAGTAAATTATAATTTTCTATAAATTAATATCACTCTTTGGCCACTAGAACACTGAAAACTTGATGTAAATATGAGTTTATTATAATTGGCATTTCCACATTCTGGCATAATTAATTGGTATTTAGTGTCAGGATTATAGCGCAAACTGCATGTAGAATTATCTCTAATGCGGGATCTGGGCTCAATTTAGAAGTCTTACTGATAGCATCTTTTGGGATCATCCCCAAACTAAAGAATCAAATCTCGACCCCACAGAAAACCTGAAGAGCAATTTAGCTATAGATCATGTCTTAGATTGCATCAGAATTTACCACAAAAAAGGCAACCAATCCCCCTTAATAGCTTCTTTACAAAATAAACTATATTCTTATACTTATTCTTCGTTGTCACAATCATTATAGCCAACTTTTAGGTTAATTACGAATTAAGGAGTCAGCTTTCTTTCCACTTGGTGTAACTTTCTGAGCAAAATTTATAAAGATTAAAAAATAAAACTCTACTGCCCGCTGTAATTTTGCTCTGATGTCCTCAGATTCCCCACTGGCTGCCACAGTGTGGGGCAGCGGCAAACACCCCCACCATTTTCCATCTGACAGAAAAACGCGCTTGGATTGGCTTTCCCAGTCATACCAAACCCCTGGGATGATTCTTTCCTCCCAAGGATCTCAACGATCACCCCATTCAAACCCAAGCGGTGCCCTTTTGCCCCCTAGTGCTCCCTCAGAGCATTATGTGTTTCAGCCTTCAGGTTTAATATGGGAAACTTTTCCACTACCATGACCAAGCCATTATAAAAATGGCTCAGGTGGTGATGCATCCTGCCACATTTATTGACTTCTGCCCCTATAAGGGGTAATTTGTTCACAGCTTCGCCTCTGAAGCCAATGCCACCACTGTGGCAACTGTGCCCCTGGTTTTCCAGGGCACCCCTCACCCAACAACTTGGAATAAGCTCCCAGCAAACACCACTTTGGTAGTTCAGTTTTCTGGTTTGCTCACCCACCTCCCCCTGCAGTGCTCCACCAGGAGCTGATGGAAGGTTTGGCAGCCTATGGCTTTTCCACATCTTGCAATTTGTGGTCCAAAACCACATGTCTCGCTGGGCCTCAGGTTTATGCCACAACCAGCCCTGAATCAAAAAAAATCGCCTCATCAATTCCCCCTTGCACCATTATCTCCTCTGCCCCCAACCATCCATTCTTGGCCCACATCAAGAGTGGACGGACGATCTGCCCATCCTGTTTTGAGTTGGATCTGTCAGATTCTGGTGGTTGACTTAAAATAAACCTCTGACAACTATCAGATCAGGCCAATTACCCTTTCAACGCTTGATCTAACACCTATACTCTCACCTCAAAGCCTATTGCCAATTACATGATTTGGGCCAAATATTTCAATGTCAATTTGATCAAGTATTTTATCAAAATTCTCGGACTGATTTTGCATGCACATTATTGCAAATTTTATATCCACCAAATATTGGCAATTGGTCCCAATTTTCAGGAACACAATTAAACAACTAGTATACAAAATCATTTGGGACCAACCTAAAGTTAACATATAGAAGTCCCATGGACCATCAGATAAATGAAAAACGTAATCAATTTTCCACCCAAGGCGAATTTTTACGTCAATCCACATAATTGTCATGTTAGCACTTGTACATGGACCACCCAAAGGGGAGTATCTAGTGCTATTGAAAGAGAGCCCTGCTGACATCCCAATTAGAGGTACATCATCTACTTTAATTGATGCAAGAATTTCACCGAAGGTGTATTTTGTCAGCAGTATGACGAAACTCAAATCAAAAAGATCCTAGGACAATTTGCATGTTTTTATCACAATTTTGTCCCTGAAATCCTCCCAGTTTTGAGAGTATTTTGCCAACAATAAACCTAAGAAAATGTCTCATTCATATTAGTTCAAGGGCTGAACTGAAGTGGTAAATTAACTATTGAAATTTTGTGATTAAATGTGGCCAGAAGATGCCCTAGAGGTATAAATACTGGTGCCTGGCCTAATGACTGATTATCTAGAAAATAGCTTATAATAAAAGTTATATTTATTTCATCTCTTTCCTGGTTTTCTCATTGAATCCTTTCTTTGGAGAAGTGTCAACAAGCTGGAAGTTATGAATCCCCAGCTTGTATCTTTCCCTACCTTAGAAGTTGTTCCCAACTATGAAGGAAATAAAAGCTAAAAATTGACCAGAAGAGTTGTAGCTATTTTAAAAGACCTAGTGAGTTTCCAAACGGTGAATATACCATAAGCCACTGGCCATATCAAGGATCATCCAGCAGAACTTTTTCACGGATAAGCATGCATGATACCAATTTTCAAGCGAGCAATCCTTGGATTTTCACAGGACCACTTGAAATGCAAGTGCCATCCTTAGCTTCTTCTGACAGCGCTGATTTTTTGTCCACCAGCCTCCAATCCACAACTCATTCTGTGCCAGTTTTGTATGGGGTACAATCCTACCTCCCCCTCCCCCTCCCCCAAAGCCTGATGCTGCAGTTGTACCTGAAGCCATAAACAGCCTTTTCCTCGCCCCAGTGCACAGATTCTACATCCAATTAAGCACAGGACTGGACCCCTTTTTGATCCCATGCATCCTCCAATGAATCAACCAAAACTCAATCATATGCTAATTCCCCAACAAATTCAACCAGAACCCATGGGAGTCCTTGGCTGAAGTCGACAAAACAGGTAATTTAATTAAAGAGTCATACCTGCAAATTGAGTGATTCTTTAATGCAGAATGGGATGCCAAATTCCCCTCTCATTTATATGCCTCACAACCAAATGCTGAATCATTCTACACCGACCTCCAGCTTGCAGTAAAAGCAGCTGCCAAGTCAGATTGTCGTCTCCTCTACAAAGCTTCTGCCAAATCAGTGGCGATACTCACAGAGGTATTCCACCTCCTGTTATCCCTGTAAATCTTGCTCCAAACGTAAGATTAATATGAATCAACTGATCAAAGATGTCAACGACGCTATTCAGAACGTAGTAACTGTAGCATGGAATCCTAAAGCTAAGATTACCCAAACCAAAATTGCCACATTTGTTAAATTACCAGACGTCCGCATTAAAGCTGAAAAAGCTTTAGCTGAATATATCACTGTCATTTTTGTAGTTGGCAATTTCTCAGAAGTAACAATTATTAGAGATATTGAACCACATGCCACCAATGCCCCAACGCCCTTGCTATCCAAATTGACACATACTCTACTCTGGGATGAGGAAACTGATGCCAAAGATGAGCCCCCAATCCTCCCCCCCCTTCCGCCATGGTGGGTTAAGCGGCCTCCACTCCCTGTCTGGTTAGTTGTTTCGTTTGTTGTTTTTCATTCAATCTTCTCATTTGGGCGCTTTGTTTTATTCAATTAGTTACGTTATTTTTTATTTTTAGTTCAGTAATGTCTTTCCCCTGGTTGGCTTATCTCGGTTAAATAAAATAAAAATTAAGGATTCTTTATCTTATTTGTTACATAAATAATATCTATATATCTATCCTTGCGCCAAGGTCTTTGGAAGACCTGAAAAATAATTCAAGGATGGCTGGAGTTTTTACCAGTCATCCTGACATAAATTGGTGCTCCCTTCCAGGTGCTTTCTGAGATGATCAGCGAAACTTGACAACCTTTGTTAAGCTGTCCTCATTAGATCCCATCAATTTTATCTGGGCCAACATCTAAGTTGAGCCCACTAACTATGACAACTATGGGGAGAGATAGATACCTCCTCACAATTGAGCATCTTTAGACCAATAAGCATATTACCAAAATAACTGACATGTTACTTCAAGAGCGAGTTCATGTGTTGCAGATCCCAAGGAATGTGAAGGGTACACTTAAATTGAGGAAGTGGGATACAAAACTTACCTAAAAAATACTTATCCAAGGTCCAGACCCCATCGATTTAATGCTGCGCTCAGTTGGCAGCAGCAATATAAGTTATATAAAATCATAAAATCTCTAAAGTACCAAAAATTTTAGTTGGCTTATATATTGTACTATAGAAGTTATTGACCATTGTATTGTAATTTTATATCAAAGTTGATGAGATTTACTAGATTTAGCTAAAATACCATCAAAAGTACCCTGCACCCTGATGCCAAGCTATCTGCTGTTTTAAAAATAAAATCAAAGCAGCCAAAACAAATGTCTTGGCGCCCTTTTCATCTCTTGAACTGACACTCCTCGCTTCTTTGGCAATGAAACAGCTGACTAAAATGCCTCAGTGACCTTTTGTCTCCCTCATCTGACACTGCTTGCTGTTTCAACTATGGAAAAGCCAACTTAAATGCCTCTACGCCCTTTTTATCTATGGCCAATGCTCTTCAATGTTCTGATAAAAAAATAGGAACAGTCAAACCAAATACTCTGGCGCTAGATCATATTCCTCTGCTGATGCTTCTAAAATCCACAACAATTCTCTTGTGACAGATTATCTAAGTGCCCTTGAGACCAAATCGCACTTGACTACCATTCTTACATAAATTAAGTAAGCTTTAGTAACTTAAAATGAAGCTACAACTGGTAATTAGTTCGCCACATTTAAGTATAAAGCCACCAATGCTCCATCTAAATTTCAAACAGCTATTAAGGCCATCAAAAACTCAAAGCTGCTTTGCCTAAAACTAGCACTTAAGCTACGGTCAATGAGCCACTGCTAAGCCAAATGCTAGTACTTCTCCAATGAGAACCATAAATGGTAAAGCCAATGTCAGGATTCCAGCTCAAATTAAAGATTTGAGTAAACTGATGTTATGATTCAAACTGATATAAAGGTTCAGTCAAAACCTCTGTAAAGATATTCCACAATTAACCTTATCTAAGTCTCCTGGTATTATCCCAATCCCAATCTAAAAGGAAATCAAATTCTGTTTATTAAAAGTACCCAGAATGTCACAGAATGCTCAATTGCAATTTAGTATAATTTTGGCTTGGAAGTGCCTGAAGTTTTTCCACAATTTTATTTCCCTGATCTCTTTTATGATTCTGTGAGAGAGAATATAAAGGGTACATTTTATTTTACCAATTAAACTTTAAGTACCGCTATTTAAAAATTGAAAGATTTAAGAATGCAACTGTCAGAAAAACAGTTGATCTACTAGAAAATAAGAATAGTTCAGAGGAGAATAAATCCAATTTTAAATATACAGAAGGACTATTCGATCATCAGGATCTGGCCTCTCAGAGTAAGGTGATTACTCCCTCTCTTCAGCCAAATAGGTCTATGAGTAATGATAATATTATGCCAAATCACTGGAAAAATCAAGGATGCCATCCAGACGACTCCCTGTTCCCTACAGTCAATTCACTGAAAACTCCAGCACGGAGACAAGTCCCTTTTATAGGCCTTGAGGGGATCACACCAGGTGAAAATAATTTTCCTCACATTATTGGATTAAGTATATTAAAACATTACCTCACGGCTTTGTTTTACCAACTCTTAACCCTCCATCAGCTATTCCAACAAAGCGAGGCAAGTTTTAAGAGATTCAATAGATCTAAACTTCAAATTTCCTAGATAGGCTTGAAGTCAATAATTGATTAATTGACTATCTCGCCTCACAAGCCTCGATTTCGTTTATATATTAAGCAGTGAGAATTGATAAGGATCCCTTTTTAACCCACTCTCCGCTACAAGTAAAACTTTAAAGACCTAAACTTTTTTATAAAATTTAAGTTTTATTATTTTATTTAATGGTTTAAACCCCCTTTCCTTATTTACGGCAGTTGAGATAACAATTTCTCCTGTCTTATTGTTGAAATGAGGGGCTATTAAGCACCTGTGAACCTACACAAAACCTTGATTCCAACAAGTGGTTTTCATTAAAGGGGGTAGTACACCACAAAAAATGCTCAAAATGGAGGGTGTTGGGGGAACTAACCCCTACAACCTCCCCACTGCTTTTGATCCCTGGCTGGTTGCCCTTGAACAGAAACTAGCCAACGCTTTATCACGCCTCAAAAAACTCAAACAGCGCCTTTTTAAAACCTTTTTTAAATGCAAGTTTACCTCTGGAAAGGGTAGTATTGCTTTTTTTATATATGTCTATGAATCAGCTATGGAAGGTGCGACTGACCAACAAAAAGTCAAGCTAATCCTACCTCGTCTAAGCTTTATGGCTTAGGAGGCGATGGTCTCACATATGGACACTCTGAAAACGTGGGCAGAGGTTAAGGATGCACTGACTGCTTATTTGGTTCAAACCAAAGTTTGAAGAGGCAAAAACAGGCATTTATGTGCCTCATCTGAAAAAGGGTAAATCATTCACCAACTTTGTTAATCAATTTCATGTGAAGCTCAGCCTCTACTAATTGCTAAAATGCTACCTCTTGATGATGCCCTTGCTGCCATTTTGACTGGTTTAGCTTATTACCTTTCTATTGCACGGCATATTATCTTCTTTAAACGCCACATCCATACTATCCATGAAATTAAAGAGGCATTGCTAGAGGTTGCAGATATCTATAACAATGAGGCTATTTCAGGATTTGTTTCAAATCCCTAAAGTTTCACTATTGAGGACTACTCAACCAAATCGCCACAAATGGAATCCCAGATGATCCCTATGGACCCACCTGTGCTGGTTACTACCCTGAGTCCAGCACCTGCTGTGCGGCTCAAACCTGATCTTCTTTAGCCCAGAGAAACTGAAGTTCTCAGGCTAGTAAATCAGAGTGTATCTTAGTTAATGGGGAAGCGATCCCTGCCCCCACCTTGCCAGCAAGCTCAGCTTTAGCCCTCCAACAACACTTTACAAGTAGTTCACAAGCCCAAACTCCTTTCTCATGCAACTTTCACCCCCACCAGCAATGGGTTTAAGGACCAGATTGCTAAAGCTCAACCACTTTTTTCTCCACGGCTCCCACCCTCTGATAAACCCAAAGATGGCGTAGTTAAAGCATCTCTCAACGAGGCTATCTCCTTTTAGCTAACTCAAATCCAAACCCTGTAGCTTGAGGATGCCCAAACCTCTCACTCCAGTGACAGTCACTCCCAATAAGCATGGGCTCATGGACAAGGCTTCTTAAGACGCCTGCTCCTTCAATCATAATCGCTGCAGATGGCCTCCTGCTACTAAAGTTATGGCCTCCACCTCCAACAGCTCTTCTAATATCCACCCTAATGTGTGGACAAATCCTCTGATGACAATTCTGAAGGGGTTATGAGGACGTTGGTTATTATGTTAAGGAGCCCCTGTTGAAGTAGGTATACTAGATCGGCTAAACCCTGAAGGAGTAGATAAAGCCTGATCCCTCAAGAAATCTACCTTAATCAAATGCTGAAATGCCCTGAGGTTATTGATACTGTTAACGATGCTGACCAGATTATTGCTATGCTGATCCAACCCATTCATCATAATAACACCCTACAGTCCATTAAAAAGAACTATCCCAAGATAGCTAGAAAACTTGCCTCAACTATCCGTTTTAAGAAAGTATGAGCTCTTCTCCCTAACTTTAGCAGGACTATAACTAAGGTTGAGGTTGTTATTCAAAAAGTCCGGGTTAGGGCTAACTTGAACACTGGATTTCTGTGAACGTTATCTCATCCAAGCTGATCAAGAAGATTAAGCTAGAGCCTGATCTTGAGTGTAATCAGAATTTGGAACGGCAGGTACCAACAACACCCATTCTATTGGAGCCTACTCCTCTTTGCCTATTCGGATTGTGAAGCTCATCCTGGCAGCTCCCGCTGTGGCTTTGGACAATAAAGCTTATGCCATGCTTACTGGCACGCACTTTGTGATTGAGTATGATGGTATGATCAATATAAAACAGGGTTACCTTTCCCTACTCGGTTATGAAGTTCCTCTACTTTTTACCAATGAAGAACCTAGAAAAAGAATACTCCTGCTTAGTTGAATACCCTTCCTCTGCTTTACCTTTATTATATACGACCTCTGGACGCAATACAAAAAAGTTGCCCAATTCAGTGGATGCTTCAGAGGGTATTCCCTTTTATGCTGCAGAGGAAACAATAATCAAGGCTGATAAACAACGGAAGGTCGCTACCAACATTACACTACAGATCCCCTAAGCCTGTCTGCTACACATAACTAGCTTTGATGGAGGAAGCGCTTTGGAAACCCAGGTGTTGCCATGCATACTAGCCCCCACATATCAACAACCCATTAATATCCACTGTGGAACCTTACCAATAAACCCATTTTTGTCAAAAAAAATCAAGAGGTAGGGAAAGATCTACTCTATCCCTTGATGAAATTAACAGTGTCCACTTTATTGGTTGATGTTGGATATGGGAAACCACTGACCAGATGGTGTGTACTCTGCCTAACGTCCACATCTCAGATGACCTAACCCCAGATGAGCTTAAACAAGTTCATTCTCTATTGGATACATATAGCGATATTTTTCTCCCAAAACGAGATGGATTATGGGCATATGAAAGTATGGAGCTACTCCATTAATGTTGGTGATGTCCAACCTATATAATCTAAACCTTACCGTAAGTCTAAGGATGAAGAGCAGCAAATGAGGGTTGAACTTAAGCAAATTAGACGCTAGGCTATTAGTACCGTCTTAAAGCCCTTGGGCATCCCATCTCTTGCTGATCAAAAAGAAGAATGGATGTCATTGGTTAGTCATGGACTACTGTAAACTGAATAACCTCACTTAAAAAGACAGCTATCTTATCCCACATAGATAATGCTCTTGCATGACTCTCTGGCTCAAAATACTTCTCAGCCAAGGATTTGTCTAGGGAATTTTGGCAAATGGACCTTTCTCATCAAATTCAGGAAAGGTGTGCTATCATTTGAAGTAAAGGATTAATTCATGCTACCCGCTTACCCCAATGGCTGTGCAATGCACTGGCATCCTTCCAACGTGAAATGGATCACATTTTTCAGGACCTCAAGCTAAGATGAGCAATTGTATATCTTGATGACATCACCATCTCTACTGCAACATTCACAGATCATCTCTGTCAGGATTTTAACCAGATGGATCCTTCCAATAGTATCAGAATTATTGGTGTTGGTTAGTTGAACATGATTGCCAGCTAATCACCTAGTTTGATATTAAATGTTATAATTATTAGTAAAATTTAGGTTCAGCGGAATCTGCGTTCACTCCTTAAATGACAATTCAAGGGTCATTGTGGGAGTTTACAGTGCAAAGCTGATGAATTTGTTACCAACTATTCAAATATAGTTCTTTTAAATAATTGCGAGCACTGGCAACTCATGACAAGGATGCTCAAAGTTCTATTTAAATCTGAATTTATATGCAATTGACCGGCAAGTCATACTGAGGATGGATTAACCTAATTTAATTTTCAGGGATCAGATGAGAGAGTTAGGAGGAAATCGCTATGATGTATGAATGAATGAAATAATGATTAGATATAGTTTCAGCCTGGATAGCTAAGGGTTTCAGAGGTGCAGTAGCCTAGATATAAATAGTCATTCATTCCCTCCAAGTAAACAACTCTATTTCACCCCCTTTTCTTATTTGTTAGTAGTTCATCAGCTAGAGTAGGATTAAGATGGGACAGGAGATCCCTGATAGGAGTGAATTATCACGCCTGGAGTGGCTAGCGTTGTCAGCTCCCATGCCTCCTCCCTAGAGATACTGGTGCGAACATGGCCAGCTGGCCACCAATGTAAGGTGCAAACTGGCCGCCAACCTTGCGGGATGCAGCGCGGGAGTGCCATAGATGCCCTATATAGGGGATGGACTCACTGGGCATGCCAAGATGGGTTGGTGAAGGTTCATGAGGGTGGGGCAGTGCAGGAGTGCATGAGCCACCCAGGATGGGGGCAGGGCTCGCTGGGGCACACGCTGGAGACACCTGGGGCTAAGGCGAAGTCATTGGTGGTTGGTTGATGTGTTGGACGCGGACTTGTTGGGGTTGGTATGCCAATGAAGTCAAAACAGCAAAGGGACAATCAGTCTTCATACTGGTTGGCCTGGCACAGTAGTGGAGCCTACAGTCGATTTATTAACAAACTTGCTCCTTTAAAAGAAGTTTTTAACGCCCATGGACTTCTAACATCAAGTTGAAATAGTAAAAAAGAACCTTCTTCCAAAAAGCTCGTTTTCCTTGGACATGCTATCTCCCAGGAAGGGATACAGCCATTAAAAATAAAGTTGAAGTTATCTCTAAAATGCCTGCCTTTAAGAACCTCTTGGACATTCAGGTATTTCTGGGTTTGATGGGGTACTACCATCAATTCATTCTCAAGTTCGCCCATCTCATTTTGCCTCTTGTCCGACTATTGACAAAAATGCACCCTTTTTTGTTGGGGTCCAGAAAAAGCAGCCGCGTTTGAAACACTAAAGAATTTGCTTTAGCAACTCCCTATCTTACACCACTAACTATGAAAAACCCTTCATATTTGTTTACCAATGCCTCAGACTATGCCATTGGAGTCATCATGGCCCAATTGGAAAGTAATAGCACAGATCATCCGGTCTCCTACTTCAGCAAAATGTTGTCAAAAGCTGAACATAACTAAAGTGATACTGAAAGGAGTGCCTTGCAGTCTTACTTGCTATTAAACATTACCACCCTTTCCTATATGTCACTACCTTCACTGTGGTAACTGACCACGCCTCCTTAAAATGGATGCAAAAATAAAGGATCCCACCGAACGGTTGGCCCATTGGGCCCTTAAACTTCAACATTATGATATGAAAATTGAGCACCAAGTAGGTACACATCATATGAATGTGAATGGTTTGACATAGCTGCTTATCCTTCATCTGGACAACAGTGAAGCGGAGTGATTAAATAATATCTTTATGACCCCTGAAGCCTGTGACGTGATGATGACCCATCTGCAACAAACAGGTTCGCGCCAATATCCCAAAAGGGAATCGGGAAGTAAGAGCCACATAACTGACTCTACAGGAACCAGCCCACCAGAGCCAATCCCCAAACCCATCCGCTGAGTTCTGCCATTGCCACGTGCCCTCAGATTCCTGTCCACATGCTGTAGGAGGATGCCGAGTAACACGCCAACGCCATACCATGCCCACTATTAGAGCCCATGCCTTCAACCCAATATTTTATTTTAGATAAACTATTATTTTTGACTTGCAACTAAACCTTTATTGGATTTTTAGAGTTTATTGTAAAAGGCTCAATTGGCTATTCAAGCCAAACCCATATCAAATTATATAGTGCATTTGCAAATATAAAATAGGCTATCCACTATGCCAAGCTCTCCTTAATCATTAGCACATCTGGGCGATGATTCCATTCCCCATGGAATCATCTTCTGAAACGCTTGTAAGTCCGATGTCATAATGACTCTGATGCAATTGGCTTCAGACCATCAAATTTCCCTCGCTATAATTCCCCTTTATTTGGATTTCTTCTTATGGATTTCCTATTTGGATTGAGTACTAACTGATCCATTACATCACCCCCCTATGAAGATTGGAATCCCTGGGCCATCCCTGGGCACTGCGCGCTGACTTCTCTCGTTTGCCACGTCATCTCCTTCTTTGGATCACATTTACACTTGACTCGTGCATGCTGCTGGCCCCATTGCCCATCTCCCAAGCTCTGGATCTAGTGCTCCAAGCTGATCCGCCTGTCGCTCCCAGTAGGCCCTCACCTGTTCCAAACAGCCCAGTAACTTCTCCTCAGTATCCATCTGGACACATGCCATCCCATCTGGCCCTCAGTATGCTCCATCCACTGCTCCTCCAATGCTCTTCATGTATCCGCCTGCTGCTCCTGATGGGCCACTTCCCACGCCATACTCCCCCATTGATTCTCCTTGAGATCCGCCATGACCTGCGCCATTTCATCCGCCCCCTGGTACACTTCCTCCCCAGTTCCTCCTGAAACTTGAGCCAAACTCATGACACTTCAATCGTGATACTTCTTTTGGATCACCATAGATCCATTCCCTTCTTTCCAAACCACCACCTCCTTCAACTCACATTCAGTCCATTCCTCCCCTTCCAGAACACCCACCTCCTTCCACTCAAAGCTAAACCAAGAACAAGTTGAGTTGTTTCTAATGTAACAAAATGGGTTCGCGCCAATATCCCAAAAGGGAATCAGGAAGTATGAGCCACATAACTGACTCTACTAGGAACCAGCACACCAGAGCCAATTCCCAAACCCATCCACTGAGTTCTACCATTGCCACGTGCCCTCAGATTCCTGTCTACACGCTGTAAGAGGATGATGAGTAACACGCCAACGCCACACCATGCCCACTATTAGAGCCCATGCCTTTGATCTAATATTCTAATTTAGATAAATTATTCTTTTCAACTTGCAACCAAATCTTTATTAGATTTTTAGGGTTTATTATAGAAGACTCAAATGGCTATTCAAGTCAGCCCATCCTCAAATATACAGTGCAATTGCAAATATAAAATAGGCTTTCCACTATGCTAAGCTCTCCTGAATCATCCAGCACATCTCGGGCGATGATTCCATTCTCCATGGAATCATTGCCCAAAATGCTTGTAAGTCTGATGTCATATTGACTCAGATGCATTTCGGCTTCAAACCATCAGATTTCCCTCGCTCCAATTCCCCTTTATTCAGGTTTCTTCTTACGAAATTCCTATTTGGATCAAGTACTAACTGATCCATTGCAATGTACAGATCAGTTACCACCTGATCCATTACACCATCCAGAAATTCTATCACTACATTCCTGCAACACTAAAGTGGGAAGTGGAAAGTTATATAAGCAGGTAGGAGTAAAATGGCTGCCCTATCTGCGACCTTCAGAGCGGGTACCAATGATCAAGGACGCCTACTCCACCCTTGGGCATGGTGGAGTGAGGATGACATATGAGTGGATCAAGGAACGGTTCTATTGGGAGGGTATTATGGAATCTGTTATTGAAGCCTTGGATGACTTTTTCCTGTAAAAAGCAATCTCTCTTTAAGACCAAATACCAATACCAACCCACTACCGCTCAGCAAACTTTTCACCTTATCAGTTTAGATGTGGTAGAGCCGCTACCCCAGACCACCAGTGAAAATATGCTACATTCTGGTAGGTATTGACCAAATTATAAAATGGATTGAAGCTGTGGATTTCCTTGCATAAACTTCCAAAGCTACCGTCACTTTTGTCCACCAATCAATCTTCACCTGAGATGGTTACCCACAGGTCCTCCTATGCGACAATGGGAAGAACTTACCTCCCAAGTAATCAAAATCCTGGCCACGTCCATGGACACCCAGCAACTTTTATCCGCCCTTATAAACCTTCAACTAATTGTACTATAGAATGGGCGAATGGAACTTTGGTATCCGTATTACAAAAAATGGCCACCTACGGCTCTCTACACTGGGATCAGTTTTTGCCCAGTGCATTCATGGCTTATTGCATTAGCTATCATCAAAATCTAAAAATGTCTCCATTCCGTGTTCTGTATGGTTGGGAACCTGACATACCTGCCATGTTGACAAAAGATGTCTTTTCAGCTAAGACTAATGGCCCAGACAAGGCCATGAGGAATTTGGACATCATATCATCTAACTACAGTCTAAAGCTATGACTAACCTAGCCAAAACTGTCAACAAAGAGGGTCAAGCTGCCAGTGAATTCAGATCACCTCTACCCTCTTTTCAGATCTTCGACCCTGGTATTATAATATCATAATCATACCACTCCTAAAAGTGAGAAGCATGGGTCCATCTGGTAAGGACCATTTGCCATCATTTACAAAGGGGGTGACGAATATTAAATCAAGTCAATTACTTCTGGAGATGTTGTCAAAATAGTTTGTGGTTGGGTTCTTCGCCCTTATTCTCCCCCCAATACTCTTAAAGGGGGTAATGTTGGACAAGCGGTTGTTTGACTAGAAAATAAGAATAGTACAGAGTTGATTAAGCCCAAATTAAATATACAAAAGGCCTATCCGATTCTCAGTTGAATGTGGCCTTTCAGAGTAAGATGATTACTCCCTCTCTTTGGCCAAATAGGTCTATGAGTAATGACAAGATTATACTAAAACACTGGAAAAATCAGGGAAGCAATCCAGACGTCTCCATGTGCCCTACAGTCAATTTACTAAAAACTCCAGCATGGAGACAAGTCCCTTTTATAAGCCTTGAGGGGGTCACGCAAGGTGAAATTAATTTCCCTCCCGTTATTGGCTTAAGTATATTAAAACATTACCTCACGTCTTTGTTTTACCAACTCTTAACCCTCCATCAGCTATTCCAACAAAGCGAGGCAAGTTTTAAGAGATCCAATAGGTCTAACCTTCATATTTCCTAGATAGGCTTGAAGCAAGAATTGATTAATTGACTATCTCACTTCACAAGCCTCGATTTTGTTTATATAATAAGCAGTGAGAATGTATAAGGGTCACTTTATAACCTACTCCCCGCTACAAGTAAAACTTTAAAAACCCAGCCTTTTTTATAAGCTTTAGGTTTTATTATTGTATTAATGGTTTAAACCCCCTTTCCTTATTTACGGCAGTTGATATAATAACTTATCCTGCCTTATTGTTAAGAAACAGAAGCTATTAAGCACCTGTGAGCCTACCTAAAACCCTTATTCCAATGACAACAATTAAGAATTGTTTTAAATTGATTAATTACTTTTATTTGTTATAATAAAGTACAAACCTAATATGCTTGTGCCTGGGGCTTTAGTTGCCCTGAACTCTACTTGATGATCTGATTTTATCCCTCTTTTCAGAAATAATCGGTGTACCCTGCAAGGTCACCATGAGTTTCTCGAAAATTATTCTTACAATGAACGAAATTTTAGCTAACATACCCTCTTTATTGTGAGGGTTGGAACAGCAAGTGATTGCCACTGAGAATACCAATTTGATCTTTGTAACGCTATGACCAGTCTACAAACTGAAGTGAAGCAGCTGACCCAGCTCTTCGCCACCAAATAAGCATGCTAAGACACTCAAGAGCCTGTAGATTCAGTTATCAAAGATGTAGACAACCTGTTGTTTCACGTGAAAGTCCTTCATATTCATGCATAGTGTGAAATACTGCTTCCTCTTCAGTGGAAAAACCGCTTTAGTGTCAGTCCTCATCATTTTCCATCAACCCCTCCCCATACCACGTTATAAAAATCCTTAAAGACAAGTATGTCTTGAGGAAGGGAGAATCTTCTTCTACTTTTACTTCTATGAAAGTGCAATAGAAAGATACTTACTACTAACAGCTCAGACAATTGACCAACTTCCTTATCTGAATAGCACAGGATATTGGTACTCTAGTTAATGACCTGTCACACCTGGTATGAGGCCAAAACTGCTCTGATTTGGGAATTTAAGAGTGACTTAACCTTAGCCAACCAGAAACAGGCATTTATGGACACTATCCTTTAATGGGGAGAATCCTTTAATGAGTTCACCCAAAGGTTTTATCTCAAGGCCCAGACTTTGGTGCAGGAAAACTCCTTATGCTGGATAACGCTATCTTTGCTTTTTATATTGGACTTCAAGACCATTCCTGAAGTCCAACTCTACCTTATAGCATTAAGTCCCCACCTGACATCCATTCTGCATATCAAGGAAGCCATTATGGAGATTCCTCCTGACCTGATTAAACCTTCTAGATCACCTTGTCCTAACAATATATTACAGTCTCAGGTTTTAGTGGTAACATTATATGACTCTCCCAAGTTCAATTTATATTTCCGCCTTTTATAAAGGAAACACCCATACTGCAAATCACTGATGTCATCTTTTTTGCCACGAGGCAGAAAGATATTGATCATCATAGGGCAAGAGGCTTCTTTGCTGACGAAATAAAGTGCCCAACATCCTCAGTTCTATGCTTAGTATCTTAGATTGCTACATACTAGCTGGTCTGCCAGAAAAAGTAATGTGCCTCTTAACATCCAAAGCTATAGAGACCTTAAGCTGTCCTATTATTATAATGGTCAAATAACCAATAGCACCCATACAGTCATCTCTTTTAGCGTGAACTAAGCATCAACTAACAACACTTAACTATATTGAGAAAACCTGAGCCACGCCAGAACAAAATCATCCACTCATCACACTGAAATTCACTACTGACTATTTATTAGTGTAAAATTTCCAAATTTGCATTTTTTTATGGTAAAAGTGGAGTATTTTTTCACAAGGTATTAGTCCTAGCTATAATTGATACTTTTGACCCAGTTAACGTTATATTTTCTTTTCCTATACAAAAGACCAAATAGGCTCCCAACATGATCCATGAAGCTAAATATGAGATGATGGTATTTAAGTCTACTAAGTCAATTGGGGCATACTCTTCCTTACCTCTCCAGTTCAGAAAGCTTTTGGTTACTTCCCCAATATTACATTAAAAAACCATAACTATGAATTACTTATTTAAGTACAATTATTGCGGAAATTTAATTGTATAATTAAACTACAAAAAAATACTTTTTTCTATTGGGATACCAGGTGCCATAAATATTTGATCTCATGACCAAAAACAAAGGGGCCCCAAAAAGTGCCTTCCTCATCAAACACACCACCTCTATTTATAGTAATTTATCAAAACTTATGTTGCAAAACTAAGATACCCCAGATGCAGTGTATGCTTAGGATAGGATACCTCTATACACTCTTTATTCCTTCAAATTACCACCCAGATCTCAAGTTATTGTGGATTTCAGGATTAGAATCCATATTCTCCTTAACTAAGATTGAAAGTTATATGGACATACTAACTCCTATCAAAGAGGCGTCAACCTGCCCTGAGATTTTGGATCCCGTGAATAGATTGCTTATCTACATTTATTTAGAGGTTTTACTAATCAGCCTCTTCAAGCTCCTTAGCATTTGCTCATCTCCTATGCCAAACTATGCCCTATTGAAAAGATCACTGATGTAAGCAATTTTGATTTGATACAGGAATTGGGATTTGAATTCCTAACAAACATAATTCTATTTAAACTTAAAATAGGAGTTGACCTAACCCTAATGAACAGTTAAGATATCAAAGCCATCCTTGAGAAAAAAAGTTTTCTTGCATAAGGAGCAGGTGATTATAGGAAAATTTGTAGTAAATTTAAAATTTAACTTTATTTCAGGGAAGGCCAACCAGGGGACAGACACTCCCAAAAGTAAAAAAAAAACAAAAGAAAACGAAACTTAATAACAGGGAAGGCACCCCAGAGAAGCGATGCTATCTCCTGTTGCCAGCGGGAACGCCACTATGGGGAGGAGGGGGGAACGTGTAAAGGGGTCTTAACCTCAATTGAACATGTGTGAAGGAAGGGGTCCGAGTTGATGAACCAGACTGGGAACTAGGAGGAGACCAGCTGATGACGACGCAGTGGGAGGTATCCAAACATCCACGCTTGAAAGTGGTCCACCAAATGGGATTAAAATCTGTGGACAGCTTCTGGGAGGGTGGGGGTGGAGCCTGTGATGGCATCCAAGACAATCGTGTGGATAGTCCACATGGCGATTGTGACCACCAGAGCATGGAGGAAGGTGGAAGAGGGGATACCATGGATATAGCAAACATATCTCTTGGCAGACTGAAGGGATGTGTTTGGTCCTGGCTATCAGACATTGAACTTCGCGCCATATCGCTTTAGAGGTAGGGCACTTCTCCAGGCAGTGGAACAGCGTTCCATACTTGCCACACACAATGCAGGATGAGTGTAAAGCATTAGAGCGCTCAGCTGTACAGTACACCTGCCTCAGGCAGCACCACACATGGGAACGGATATGATGCTGCAACAGAGGGTGGTGTGCGTATTTCCAAATAGTCTTCTGGGTCTCAAGGGAATAAGGGATGTCCATCATGTCCAGGTAGTCCACCCTGGATAGGAAATGGGGTCGTGTGGGGATCATTCCATCTTGATGGGTAGCCCCTGTACCTCCTGTGTGAACTGAGGAGAGGGGCGGCCTCTCTGGGCTGTGCGTCCACTAATATGGATTCTCCACTCAGCGCTCCGCATGGAGAGGAGGATTCGTTTGTAGTGGGCTTTAATACCATGAGGACCTGTAGCCGATGGGTGGGAAGCCAGATAAGTCATCAAGGAGTGAGGATTCGATGGATTGTTAAGGCCCAGGGTGCTGGAGAAGTTGGAGAGGGCCGCGCAGGACCAGTGTTGGGAGGGAAGCATAGGGGCGGTGACAGCCACAATCCAGGTTCCCAGGATCTTGGCAGCATGGGCTTTAAAGTTGAGAAGGCCCATGCCACCATGACGATGAGGGCCAAACATGACCTCAAGCTGCACTGGTGGTGGGCGGCCTGACCAAAGCCACCCTTGCAGAAGGGCATACATAGATTTGAAAAAACCTGGGGAGAAGGCGATGGCGTGGGCTCCAAACCAGACTTATGAGAGGAGCATAGAGTTGGCCAAAACAACCCTTCCAGTAAGGGAAGTAGGGTGGGCTCTGAGGGAGGTGATGCGCTTTGTCACGTTGTCTAGAATATGACTTTCCATTACTGCTGAGGCATATCCGCCTGCCTCCACCCACACGCCCAGATGGCGGACAGGCCCTATGGTAGGGCGTGGCACGAAGGGGAGCACAAGTGGTGCAGTGTGAGGTGAGCGGAGAAGGCGAGCACGTGTGCGAGCAGATGGGCTGGGCTGGGCACTGGTCGCTGGGGCCCAGCAGGTTTGATACTGACCAAGGAGGATGATTTCAGTTTTGGAAGCGTTCAGTGCAGCATTACTTACCTGGGAATACTCCTGGATGAGAGCTTCAAGCGCGCGTGAATCTTGATTATTAGACACCCTGACCACACAATCATCTGCAAATGCCATCATCTTGACTGGAGCTTGGCCTGGTGCATGGACCCCAGTGAGGCGGGCATTCACATTTCGAAGTGGTGGGTCAAGGCTGAAGTTATATAAGATTGGGCTAAGGGGGTCCCCTTGGCGTAGGCCCCATTGAGGGCGGACTACTTCCGTGAGGAAGCCAGGGCCACGTACTGCCATTGTTGCAGATTCTGTAAGCATCATCACTCAGCTGATGAAATGAGGGGGAAAGCTGAAATGGTGGAGGCAGGCCCTGAGGTATTCCCAGTTTACTCTATCATATGCCTTCTGTTGGTCCAAGAATACTAGTGCCCCAGAGGCTGTGGACTGGCATGTGTTAGCCACAGAGTGAACATTGTCCTAAATTGACCTTCTTGGTATGAAACCGAATTTTTCTGGGGAGATGGTGGCAGAGGCTATAATCCCTAGATGGTTAGCCATAATTTTAGTTAAAGTTTTTGTATTCGTGTTAGTTAGAGAAAAGGGGCATCAGTTGGCTAGGTCTAGTTTATGCACTTTATTGAGAGTGTGATGGTGGAGGCCTCTTGACCTCCTGGTAGAAGGCGCGTATCCAGAAGGCTCTGGTTAAGGGAGGCAAGCAGCAGTGGGGATAGATATATGAAGTACTTCTTATAGATTTCATACAGAATGCCATCAGGGCCTGGGCATTTCCAATTTGGTGCACCATGGACAGTGGACTGTAGTTCATTTGGAGTAAATCAAATTCATTAACTCTGGGTATCAGGAAACGGTGCAGATGTGAATGCTATTGAGAAATTTTGCCATTTCAGCCAGCTGAATTGGATCAGATCGTACAACTTGGAGTAATACTTTTGTATGTTGATCACCACTTCAGCTGGCATATACGCGACGGAATCACCTGACCTCTGCACCTGTGTGCAAGTCACGCTCTGGTGCTGTGCAAAGAATTTTTTAAAAAAACAAGCGGAGCACATGTCACCCTCTGTAATGTGTTTGGCCCTGTACTGAACACAAACCCGATGTTTGTGTTGCCTTTTGAGCGCATTGAGGTGGGTGGCTGCTTCTGCCCACTTCCAGCCCCAAGAAGGGCTGTAGCCTGTAGCTGGGATGTTGGACTCCAGGTGTGCCAACTCTGCCAGAGCGCACGAGATGACAGCTGATGTAGCTCATGAGCGTCAGGAGGAGAGGTGGCGAGTGTGGCAGATGGTATCCGCTTTGAAGACTGACCATGTGGAAATTGGGTCCACACAAAACGGTGTAGTAAACTCTTTTTGCAAAAGTCGCTGATTCCACCCAAGTTGAAAATCATGGAAACGCGAGTTCAGGTGAGCGGAGTTTGCACCAATGTGGAGCCCTAGCCACTGTGACAGGTAAGTGGTAGGTTATTGAGACTGGCCGGTGGTTAATTTGATCTATGATGTGTGGAAGTGGGAGATATGAGATTGAAATTTCGCTGGCGTGAGGATAAGGTTGATGCGGGACATGGACCTTAATTGGCCATCATGGACGTGGGGGCACATCATGTTCTTGATCAGCAGAGCTTACCATGGCTGCGTGTCTAGCAACCCAAGGGTAGCCTTTAGAACGCGAAGTTCTACATGACCCTGGGGGGCATGGGATGAGGAAGGCTAATGGTCCATGGATGTGTTTAGCCAACAGTTCATGTCACTAACTACAAAAGGATCAAGGGGTAATGGAAGGGATTTGACCAACGAGAAATATTCCCAACGCTCTCATGCACAGTTTGGGTCATAAATGTTGATGATAGCGTGCACCACGTCAGCCCACAAAAATGTGACAATGAGGACTCAGCCATCAAGGAAGGATTCAGAAGATAAAAATTTAAACAAATTATTTTTCTGAACAAGCACCCCACAGTGCTCAGACCAGAAGGATAGTGAAGGGAGGAGCATGGTTTTCCAAGCATCCTCAGAACCTTGCAGACAGTGGGACTCCTGGATGGCTAGTGTGTCCACGGGTAAATTTTTTTGTAAAAAACTCAGTTTCTTAGCCCGGTAAAGTGAGGCCTTGAGTCTGGCGATATTCAATGTCACAAAAGTGAAGGCTTACTTATTGCACCTTAGGTGTGAGGGGGTGGGCACCCAGGCCCACCAGCCTCTCTGGATCCCCACAGGCCTTCACAGTGTGTGGGTGTTTGCAGCAACGCTATCAGAAGATTTGTTAATTTAAGCAGACAGGTTCGCGTTGGCTTTTGCCTTCATTTTTTGTTTCCCCACTATCAAACGAATTTTTTGCAGTGTGGATGAGTTTGGTTCACCAATGTTTGGGTCAAAAAAATTTCAGGTAGGTTAGAGGCTATATTGGTTTCAATTGGGGCTTTGTTGCATAGATTGGGTGAGATCAAGTTGCCCATTGGATCCTCAGATAGGGTGGCCCAATCAGCTTGGGCCTCCCAATCTGATTGGTTGAGGGATTCCCAACTTGCTTCCACTGCGAAGGTTTCAATGTCCTCCTGGCGTTGGGAGTGTGGGATGGTAGAGGAGACCTTGGCCGCTTCCTTGGCCGCGGCCCTGTGGGCCTGTTTGGCCTTCTTTCACTCTTGAGGGTGAAAGGCTTTACTAGTAAGTAGCAGCTTATGCTCCCCATGGGAAGGCCTCTTTGGTACTGGTGGTTGGTTCATAGTGAGCCTCCCCGTTGGCCATGGCTGCTGAGGGGTGCTCTTGGAATGTGATGCCCTCCTTGGTGGGGCATGCATGTGCCTTATGGCTGAACACGTCACAGTGGGTGCAGATGGGGGGTGCGCTGTCTACAGTTACCCAGAAATGGTGGGTGGTATGCCCTTCAATATTAATATAAGTGGAGTGCATGATCTGGGTTAGGTCCTTCACGATCTCCTTGGTTGGAGTCAGAACTGCAATGGCTTTTCCAGTGCACAGGTGTGGCATAAGTGTAAAGTGTTACATCTTGAAGGATTGTATTTCTCTATATATGGTTAGACCAGCTTTCAGGTGCTGCTCCAAAACGGCATGCTTGACTGTAGTGGGCAAAAAGTTGAATGTGAGGAAAATTTGGTTGGATTTTGTCAATCTGGTGCACTTGGTTTTGATGACCTGCTGCCCTTTGGGGAGGTCGATCACAACGCGCAATGCAGCAGCTTTGTCTGCTAACTCCTTGTTTTTGAAACTGAGATCCAGCCAAACGCGTGACATGGAGTGAGGTGCGACTTACACCGCGGTCAGGAAATAAGTGTGCACATCCCCACAAAATTTTTCCCACAGAGCTGTTTGTTGGATATCCAGGAACACTGGACTCCATATTCCACCAACAAGAGTGGTCGAGAGTGCGGCATGATGAAGTATTGGTTACATCGCGCCTGCCAAGTGAGAATTTCTGGGGAAATAGTAACTGCCAGTTTTTTATTTTTATCTAATCCGCCAGTTTCTCCAGGGCGTTTTTGAACGTAGGAGGTCATGGGCCTACCACCTGTGCCTCTTACCTTACTTGCCCAACTGCTCCCTGACATGGGCGCAGACTAATCTCCTCTGTGAGATTATCAAACTAAATTCAGACTTGAATTGAATATTTTGCAAAAGTGATTGCAACGAGAGAGATAAGTTTAAGTTTTAGTAAATTACCAAGTTGAAACCTAAGATCACCCCCATTCAAATCTTGGGACTACCAGAAATCTAAGGTTAAAGAGGATCAAGTAGCTCTAAAATTAAAACAACTACTAAAAAATGGGCTACTTGTATCATAAAAAAGCCCTTGGGCCTTACCGCTTCTGTTAGACTGTGAAAAGATGGAGGGCATTAAGTTGTCATGGATTTTCACTGAATAAATTTCATTACTTGCTTAGATAGTTATCCATTACCTCGTATAGATGAATCTTTTATGTTTAATATAGGGATCCCAGTACTTTTAGCAATGGACCTCACCGTTGGATATTGGCAGATTGACTTATCCCCTGAAGAACATGAAAAATTCGCCCTCATCTCTAGCAAAAGATTATGTGAGCCTACTTGAATGCCACAGGGTAATTTAACTCCCTTGCCACCTTCCAAAGAGTAATGTACGGTTTTTTATAGGACTTAAAACGTTCTTGTGTATTAGTCTATCTTGATGAAACAATCATTTTCGCAAACTTATACTGCTCACCTGGAACACCTAAGGGAGGTTTTCCAGGGTTTATTCCAAGCTTCGCTGAAGTTAAAACCTTACAAATGTTCCTTTTTTCAAAGCGAATTGGATCTTTGTCCAGAAAGTAAGTAAGACTATAATATCCCTGATGTATGACAAAGTCACGGAATTTCCAAGATGTCCCCCCTAAATCCCTCTTAATGTGAAAGTCTTTTTAGGAATGGTGGGAAGTTTTCTATTTTTAAACACACTTTGCTGACACCTCTGACCCCTTAGTATAATTGTTGAAAAAAGAACATCCTTCCAGTGGAAAGAGGAGCAACAACAGACCTTTGACCTATTTGTTTACCTCTCTCCCACTCTCTTGTACCTGTACATCCTAATTTTGAAAAACATATTTGCTTTTACTAATTCTAGAATATAGCTATAGGAACTATATTATCACAGAATGAAAAAAATTAGCTATCATCCCATCTCTTTTTATAACAAAACCCTATCAAAAGCTGAACGCAACTATAGCGTTACAGAGCGGGAGGTTTGGTAGTATTATTGGATATCAAGAAATTCCAAATTTATTTATGTATATGGGAATCATTTTATCATAATCACTGACCATGCTTTTTGTGATGGCTTTAATAGATGAAAGATCCTGATGGTAGATTGGCCCAATGGCTTTAAAACTCCAAACTACGATTTTTCCATTATTCATCATCCAGGGCCCATACATTAAAATGCGGATTGTTTATCAAGATTACCTATATAAACTTTAAGTGAACTTGAGGAAGATTATCATGTTTATTAATTTAACTTAGCCATATATATAAAGAGATGAACTTCTAAATAGGTAAAAGGTCTAAAATAGGTAGATAAATCTCCAGAATAAGGATGTTAACCCATATAAACTCATGTCAGAAAAATAAATTACCCTACATTTGACCTTCAGAATGCACAAAGGTTATACTGGAGGGACATCTGCAAGTCATCCGCAGAGAAATTTGTAAACTTCCCAGTAGCTTAAGACTCAATGTTACTGAAAATGAATGTTTTTCTTAATTCAAAATGCATAGAGTCCTGTCTGGTATGTAAAAGTCAGGCTTGACCTACTTCTGACCCCAACACCCCTAATGTTCCACCCTGTGAACTCTTCCATACTATAAGTATTGGTTTTGTGGGTCTAATCCCTCGAGCATATAATGGCCATCAATTCCTCCTTTTTGGCTGTTGATAACTTAACCAAGTGTATCAAAGCTTTTTTCTACCTCATCTTTGGTAAAAGCTACTGCCACAATCCTTTATAATTGATTTTCCATGTATCATGGGCGCCCTAACATAATTCTCTCCAATAGTGTCAGAAACTTCTATCATCACTGGTGAATGAGTTAACAAAACTTGATGGGTACACCCAAGTGTTTACATTCCTTACCTTCCTGCAACCAATGGAATGGTAGAACATGTAAAAGGTACAAAAACCTCAACCCTCCGGAAAATGACCTCAAATGATTCTCTATTTGGGCTGCAATATCTACCTAGTGCAATTTTTCCTATTAATAAATTATCATTATAATATCAAGATTTCTCCCTTCCAAGCTCTGTATGGAAGAGATCCCTAAATTTCCTCTTGAGTGCAAGCCATGTTAGCTAAGCCTACCCTGAAGCCCCTGAAGTTACTATGAGATGTATGCTAACAACTTTATCTGACTTCAGGCATTGGCTTCCAAGAATTTAACTGCTACCACTACTGTAAAAACTAATCCTTTTAAACTATAATTATGCTCCTCTGAATATCTTCTAACTGGGTGATCTATTTCTCTTATATCTTTATCGACCTAGTGGCGCAGTAACAAATTAGGGAACAATTGGTTAGGACCCTACAAAGTTATTTAAAGATGAAGAATGAATATTGTAGATGTCACTTAGAGGACTGTGATAAACTAAGTACACAATCAAATTCTACAGCTATTAACCCTCCTGCTCAAAGATTAAAAAGGGGGCGTTATCAAGATTCTGGTTTAAACTGAATATCAAGAAAATCTGATGTCAAAATTTAAACACAATCTAAAGGTTTTGTTAAACTTCTGTAGGAGATAGTCCATAATTGACCTTATCTAAGACTTCTGATATTGGGTCCAAACCCAATGTAAAAGGCGATCAAATCCTGTTTGATAGAAGTAACCAGAATTTTGCATAATCCCCAATTGCAATTTAGTATGGATCCCAGCTTGGAAGAGCCTAGAGATTTTAACCAAGAATAATTCCCTGATCTCCTATATAATTCTATGAGAGAGAAAATAAAAGGGTACATCTATTTTTACAATTATTTTGGGTGCTTCTAATTAGAAAAGTGAAAGATACAATGATACACCAATTGAGGATTGTTTTTACTTGAGCGAAGACTTCTAAAATTATATTAAAGTATGACTCCTAATATCCTTGCTCCTGGGGTTTTGGTTGCCCTGAAATCTATTTGGACAATCAGATATTTCCCTCTTGCCCAACACCCAAGCTAGTTGCTACACTACACAAAAGGCAAGTGAACCTGAGCAAGAGCTCAGCAAAACCCCAAATAATGCAGAAACGTTAATCTCAAGTAAACTGGTAAAATGGCAGAAGGAAAAATCATAAACTCAAAACTTGACTGGCCAGGCTGATGCGCTAACCCACCAACAAGTTGAAGCCAATTCTGGTTATGAAGAGAAAAAAAATTTCATCTAATCCTTACTCTCGTATTAGTGAAGTCAATCACATTTAGAGTTGGTAATGACAATCTATAGTACACCACTTCTCAAGCAAACAGAGTTTAAGTAAATCCTTATCATAAAATGGATTGTACCATAAATTCAAATTTTAAAAAGTTTTATATCAGTTTTATTAGTAAGAATTACAATTTTACAGAATATGACATCACAGATATACTTTATTGCAACCAATATTGCCTTCTAGACCACTCTGGCCTCACTCTATCAACAAAAATGGTTTACATTACAATTATGCAATTAGTTGTCACCCATTTCAACAAAGACCCCAAGGCTTACCATAATGAATTGGGTATCAGCCAAATATTAAGAGAGATTCTTACCAACAACATTATAGTTTATGTCCCCAATCACCTGTTAAACGACTGGCAATATGTGTTTAACCATTTTGTGAACAAAATTTGTGCCCAAATTCCCAAGGATCTAAAACATTTCTAGATGTAAGCTACTCCACTTTAACTTCGCTAAGTACAGCCAACAACTCTCTGATCATAATGGACACATAAGGGTAATTTGTCTACTTTGCTTTTTAAATCTATGGTATCGCTGAGAAGACCCTTGTGGGATCTGAGTCATTTTTGGTTTAAGCTTCAGTCAAGCACTAAAATTTGGCTAAGTTGAATGTCTCTGAAACTTGGGTATCCCATCTTCAGCCCTTTACCCCCTACGTCAATATCTAGAAGGGGCTTTGGCGGGATAACACCCTAAACTGCATATTTGGATATCTCTAATGTCAGAATCAAAACCCAAGATAGAGGTTTTAAAAATAGCATTATTGGGGTTCAACTCAGAACTAAAGAATTGAATTGTCCTGATGCTACAGAAACCCTGTGAGCAGATTGGCTATTAAACTTACTTAGAATGTAAGGGAATTTGAAACATAATAATGGCACTTGATTCCCTAAAAATATTATTCTCAAGAAATAAATACATACTCTTTCTTACTCTTAGTTGTTGCTATTCTTATAGACAACTTTTATGTCAAATATCCAACTAAGAAGATTTGATAATTGTATATAAATTACATATATTATCCTTGTGCCTAGGTCTTTAAAAGGCATATAAAAAAATTTCAAAACTGTGAAAGTCTCTCTCAGCATTCTGCAAAAAGATTGTTATTTAATGGCTTCCTAAACAACTATGAAAGCGGCCAATGTTAAGGATGTTACCAATATAAACCCATGATTTAACTAGTTTATAACAAAGTAATTATTTTTATCACGGGACCATTTTGGACTTAAAATTGTTTGTTGCAGAAGCAAAAAAACAATGAAAAACCCTGCTTGGCCCTTTTGCCATCATCAGTACTAGATACATTGGTTTGCATTATTTTATCTTATAAACTTTTGTAGATTATGTTGGGAAGATTTACTTTTGTACTTCTCTGGGTTCTGCCCTCATAATTTTATCTTTTAATTAAGTGCACCATATTTTCACTCTTTGTGACGGATGCTGGAGAAACAATTACCGCAACATTATTCCACCTTTTGAATAACGTGACAGTTTTAGTGAATGATTAACTGTCAGATGACTTAGACTGACTTTACAATTTCACAGCCTTAGGCGCTGTTACTCATGAATTCAAATTTTAATAAAGTGTTAATAGCCCAAATTGACGTGTCCCTCACCGCCATAGGGCCAAGATGTCACAGTTTGATGAGGGGGTAGAGCATCCTGTAGCCTACTTCAGCTGGATGTTAGATGTACACAAGTTTAATTACACTATGAATCATGAAGAAATGCTTAGCAATAATCTACGCAAGCAGCAGTTTAGATTCTACACTCACGGAGTGCAACACAAGGAGGCAACCAACCTCTCCACCTTCAAATGTCTATAGAATTTCAAGGAGTTTTGAAGATACAAGCCCACTTGGTGCCAAAGTTGCAGACATACAACTTGAAATTCAGCACTGGTCCAGTGCAAAACACCAGAATGCTAATGAACTGTCTTGGCTTCCCACCATCTATTTGACTGGCAGCATAACTGATAGTCTTTACACAAAAGATGCTGACTAAACAAAAAACACCATAGGAGGTACAACACACTGGACCAACTGATGAAGATCACCACCATTAATGATGCGAAATTCTTTAAAACTATAGAAGGTCACAATACCTTATTCCACAACCAACCAAAATATGGATCAAAATTATCAGGGCCCACATTGCCACAGGTCTAGTAGGGTTTAAGAGCATACAAATTATTAAGCAGCACCACTGGGAATTGATATACTTAGTATTTATGTTTTCATCAGCTGCATTAGGGAGTGTCAAGCGGAAGCAACATACAGCAAAAGCACATTTATAAATTGGTTAAACCAAACTCCCTCCCATACCTTATAGATCAATGTCATGGAACTACTAACTTTTAGTGGATGACACTTCAAAGATTGTGGTGGTTATCAACCAACATAAAATGGGACAAAGCCAAACCAATCAGAGACCTGGTATCCACAAAGACTGCCAAATTCGTTCTATATGTTATCAGTTATAAACATGGGTGCTCCCAATTTCTTCTAGCGGACAAAGCTACTTAATTCACCTCTTAAGTAATTACCAAGCTTAAATAATTGATGGGGGTTTACAGGGTCCTGTCATCGCCCTATTATTAAGAACTAATGATGCTGTGGAGCGGGTCAATGACGCTCTAGTTGGCATCCTAAGAAATTGTCATTGGTCAGTCTGTCCATATGTTACTTCTTCTGACATCCAAAGTCTTTCTGTAAATTCCACGCATCACTCATCCTCAAGTTGATAAATATTACTTATCATGTATGAAAGACAACCGTCTGCCTCCAATCTTATACTCTTGAATTTGCAAAGACAGTAAGACCCTGGATGATGCTTAGAGAGCCTCATCCAAATGACGATCTAGCTCCAAACCAAGTCTTAATCTAAAGTGCTGACACAGAAAGATGAGATGTAGAGATCACAGCAACTGGAATTGTTACCCTTTACCCTGTCTCAGAATAAGAAAGCAGGTTCTTTACTATGATATCCATGGGTTTGGCAGGACAAATAAGATTGAACATATCTGGAAGAAGCCATTCAAGACTATAGAGAAGACCTCAAATGATAGTTTCACGTTCAAGGACCCCAACAAAATAAACATTATCAATAAAGTAAATGCTAAATACCTGAAGTAATTCCAGAAGGGCACTAAGGTTCCAATTACAATCAACCAATAAAACAACCACCAGTTGTCACAATTCATTAATCCCTATGTTTGTCCAAATGGGGCAAATTTTGAGAATTGGGATTGACCTACCTTATAATATCAGCTTATGTAATGAACCCCAATTACCCTATAGACCTCACCACTACTCAATACCACTTCACTCTCTGTCTGTTATCTTGGCAGATTAATTTTTATCAATCCACCTGTCAGCGTTTGTACTAAATAATGACCAATATTATTTTAAGATAAGAATGTTAAACCATTTGGTTTGTCCTCTTCTAGGTTCAAGCCTTTATAGAATCAATTAGACTGTCACCAAATAACTTTTTTTAACGGCAAGGTTTAATGAAGGATTTTTGAGAATTGTTAAAAGATTATACTCTATCTTAACCTCGGAAAATGCCATCTGGACGCCCTCACACAACGGAAGAGCAACATTTCTAGAGCTGATCAAAGGAATTGGCTGCAGCTTGACCCCCATACTGGATGAGAAGTACAAATCCTAAATGAAGAGGATTCAAGAACCCTATCCGGCTCAAGACCCCTAGACACCCTAAAATTTGAAAGCTATAACAAATTAATATTATCATATATTTTCCTTATAAAATTTATATAAATTCAAATCTTTGCATAGTTACAATAATTAGTATTGTACCCCAAATAGTGTACTTAACTGGACCCTGAAGAAGTGAATGTGCTACGCCATTGCCTCTCTACAGTCATTCTAATCATCCAAGGCATCCAAAACAACTCACAACTTCAGTTCCTGCTGCTCTGGGAACTCGCAATATCAATATTTCGTTTTCCTTAGTAAAAACCCAAAGTTTGGTGCTCTACAAGGGGCGCCCTGAGCTTTAACCAGTGTCAACTTTAGTCACAAAACGTAGAATATAATGTCAATAACGGATCCCCCACTCCAATCGGAAGAGGGGCATCACATGATAGTGGAACAATACTTCACGATTTGAGGTACTACCAATTTAAGCTGAGAGCTAAGAATTTCATGCTACCTTTGATTTCAACCTTCTCTTTCCAGACCCCACTCATTTATAAATCCAATCTTTACCCTAGCCAACACCATCCAACAACTTTTAGATGGGATCTATTCCTCTGAGACCTGGTCTAGTTATTTTTATGCTTCAGCTGTACCCTCCTACATAGAAAGCATTTCAGGGCAAGCTGGCTTAGTTATTAATGAGTTGGTTGGCAGAGAAATATTATACCTGAGGCAGTTTGCACATCCACACCTCCATCACCTCTTCCAATTGGTGGGGGCACCTAATCAAAAAATATTACGCCAGTTGGGATCAGTAAAGAGACTTAACTCTGACTTGGATGAACTTTACAAAACTACCTCCACTTATGTTTGTAAAATTTGGGAAGCTATATAGGATAACCGTCAACTCATCGTTGAAGCCTGTGGTCAAAGTGCCCTGTTGGACTCTGAGCTCTCGATATATATATACTCACTTTACTCAGAAACTTCTCTGTGTAATTTCTGAGGTACATAAGTACGTCCACAATAGCATTTTTAAAGGCTGCCGCCCAAACTAGAACCTTGGAATCCATCTTGATGCAACAATAGAGTCACTTAGAAGCCCCTAGTTGATCAGATTCAGCACTGAGGCGACACCATCACTGAAGAGCCATGGGGACCTGAAGCCAGAAGGACAACCAGTCTCCAGAGGGCTCCTGACCCCACTATCACCCAACACCCTGGCTAAAGTCTCTGAGTGCCCCATTAATGGCTAGATGCCCAAAAAAATTGGAAGACCGAAAAAGGATTGAAAGCATTGATCAAAGTTGTGGAGTTCACCCTAATGGGAGGCCCATTGATCATCACCCTAGATGTGCTCAACTTTAAAATGAAAAGTGTACAGGTTTTCATGAAATTCACTAGTAATTGTAGTGACAAGATAAAACAGAAATATGCAAATTAGGAGACTTGCGTCAGTTTCTGTGAATCTAACGATTCTAAACTTGAAATCAAAAATCAATCAGAAGGCAGAAGCTAGCGCTGTCAATCAATGCTAGGGCAAATTGCAGGATGACTTGTACAAGATTTGAAAACAAATGGATTATAAGGCTCCCTGCACATATGTCAAGTCATAATCTACTGAATTTATCTAGATTATTTAAAAAGTCATCCATGCCGTCTCTGCAACAGCTGGATCAGCTTTCACTCCTAGATTCAAGTAACAACTTGTTTCAGTCCAAGAAAGCATTGCGTCATATTTAGATGCTTTTGAGAGTACTATGGGATAGGCCACTAATAGCTTAAAGATAAAGCCTATCCTATCCTGTTTGTGTGAGGAAGCTCATGAGATTATGTCCCTCACCTTGATGATTCCAGACCTGGGCCCAAGTCAAGACCACTTTCATACAGGAATTTGGCTCTTACAAGATTCTCTTAGTTAAAAACAAGCTTTCATGATCATTTGCCTTAACAAGGGAGAAGCCCTCTATAATTCACATGTCACTTTTATGCTAGCGCAACTGCTAGTTATTACTAATCAAATTTCTTTAAAAAATGCTATCACCACCATTCTTTCTGCTTTTTAACCCAGTCACAATGTCTGGCTCCAAATGATAGGACTTAAGCAAACATTTACTAGCTTTTGTTACTTAAAGAAGTCAATCAAATAGATCCCCACAGTCACTTTGAACAAATACCACATTGTTAAGAACTTTTTTCTCAATAATAGGTGCCTCCATTAGTGTGCCAGGCCAAACAGTGCGAAGTCTGCTGGCCCTTGCTTTTTCGCAATCATTGGCGACATTTCCCTATAAAGTTGTAGGGCAATCCACCAAACCAGCAGACCAACAACTTCTCCTTCTGAGGCTTGACCACTAGTTATGGCTCAGAGGTTCTCTTTGGGACTTGTCCACCAATTGTGGTTCAGCGGCCTATATTGACTCCATCAGAGTTTCTACCCTTCAATTCTTCCAGTCTTCATTGTTGCTGTTAGTTGCCCAAGTTCCTGAGAAATTTTCATCTAGTTCGAGGTTGGGAGTTGGTTGCGCTCACCACTCCAGGTGTTTTAACCCAGCACCTAACAACTGGGGATCTTGAATACCACCCTTTCAAGATAAGATAAATAATGTTAACTAAAAACATAATAAAGATGGGAAAACAATTATTAGTTTTAAAGCTCTGAAGATTTGAAACTTGTAAATTTGAAGATAATTTTATCAAGAGGGAGATAAAACTATTTATAGGCATTTCTTTCCTGTTCTCGTCATTAGCATTTATTTCCAGCATCATCAGCACTCACTGCGATTCTCCCTGCTTAGTATTCATCAGCACTCTCACTAGCGATACTCATCATCCTCAAATGTCCATGATTAAGTTGATACTTAATTCATTATAGTCTGAATTAATTAAATATGTTGACATCATCAGCCAAGTCGCCAGTCAAAAATTAAACAAAATTCTGCCAAGGATTAATCTCATTACTCTCAGAAAGTCAAAATATGATTTGACTTTAACTAGTATTAAAAGGCTCAACAACTCCATTATAGCTTGCTGGTACTTCAAATTAGACAGCAAATTCGTAATCAGATGGTTGGTTATGAATACTTCAACTTTCCACCGGAAAATCCTTCAATCATCTTCATATGGAGTTGGCTTCAAGATAAGATTCCACAAACCTCATATTTGAGGCAGTGAAATCATTGTCAGATGGTTGCAAATGAATACTTTAGCTTTTTGCCAGAAATTCCCACAATCATCCATGATTCTGCTGCCAGCATTGAGCTATGATTCTGCCAAACCTAAATGATTAGTATTAATTAGTTTAACATCCTCACCATAAGTTGCCAGTGCTGAAATTGACTGAAAACTCTATCTGTGTTATTTCCTGATACTTTTGATGTCTAATTTAAGCAAACTTTCATCTTAATTAATAATACTAGCTAACTTGGCATCATCAGCCTCAGTTGCTGATGTCAAGACCCATACATTTTTAATGGGGATGATCCCCAATACTTTCTTGATCCGCAGGATCAAGAAAGCTCAACACAGCCAAATGGAGAGCACAAATTGGGTTATTATCATTAAATAATGAAACAAAAATTAGCAAACTAATTAGCAATCATCCTCAATTAATCAATATACTAATTTTATTAATATTTGAGGAATTAGACCTGGTTAAAAAACCAACGCTCTCCATGGTTAGTGCCTACCTAGACCTAGAGTGCATATGCTGGAGGCCAAGGAAAAAGGTGGACTTACTTACTCCTACCTCAAAGGTTACTGACACACCTATAAGAAGTACTATAAATATCTAGTGGAAGAGGCAAAACACAAACTGTCAGGAAAAGAGAGGTCAGTTGAAGACAGAGGCTCTTTTCGTTGACACTTCCCCCATCATGCATATATCCAACTCTGAAATCCCACAGATGTCACCATTGGAGAACCTTGGATCCATTATTTCATCAAAGTAAATAATATACTTTGTGATTATGCTTATTAATATGATGAGTCACTAGTGTTTCTCACCCTACCTGCTTAATTTAATTATCTGGTCTCTCATTTCATGGTTAAGGTTATAAAATCATATACTAACATATTATATAGGTACCCTATTGAACGTAATCTCATCCTAAATAAAGAAAATTAAGATTGTGACAATCTTCCGCTGTATATCAAATACATCACTGAGCCCCAATGTATTTGGTTCATAGGAGCTTACTCTATTCTTCCCCTACAGTTCAGGACATATCTATAAAATGCCTCCGTTATAGCTCTGGATAATCCTAGCTATGAGTTACTGCTGGTCACTCAATTACTTCAATAATACACCATCATTCATTATATGCAACTAATTCTATCCTTGCTTGGTACCCTCAGTCCCCTGGGCTTTGAGACAGCCAAGGATGGCAAGGAGTGCCTAAAGGCTCAGACCTGCTTATTATAAACCAAAGACTGGTTTGTCAGCATTACTGCGTTTGGAGGTTCACAAATGGAGCTAACCCTCACATAGTTATTGAGGCTGAAGGGATGCCTGTATTTTGCCTAAGCCCAAGGTAATCCCCCAGGGTCACAAACTATAGTGGACACCCAGATCCATGTGAATATTACCCTGAGCCTTTTTAAAAATCTGTGGGGCTGATAAACTGTCTATGAAAGAAGTCTTACCCTTCTCAGGTATTCTTGGTCCCACATAAACTGGCTCCATCTATGTATTGCTAGATAACCAGATTGGAAGACCTGTATCATTAGCCCAATACTCCAATTGCTTAATTATGTTTAGTACCAGATAACAGTAAATTTGTTTCTTTGATTTTAAGAACCTCCTTGACTTTGGTTTAGATGATCCTTCCGCTTTAGCTTAAGTTACCACCTCCATAATCTAGTCCTTAAAAAGAACAAAGGAGGAAGGTTGATGAACTTTAGAAGGAATATCCTGACCTATTCTCAACGTCCACATATGACTACAGAAAAATGAAGTGAGGTTGTGCACAATTTAGAGATGATTGATGCTTCACACATACGTTCACTCCCCTAACAAAAGAGCAAGTTAGAATAGTCACAGTAACCACTAAATTTAAGGAGCTGTCAACTATGAAGGTAATGAAACTCTCGCGTAGTCCTTTGGTGTCTTTACTTCTTCTTGTTAAAAAAGGATGGTAGACATCATGAAAACATGGATTACTATAATTCTAATACAGTGACAAGAAAGGATAGCTATACAATCCCTTGAATTGATGACTCACTTTAGCTTTAAACAGGGGCCCAATATGTCTCTGCAATTAATATCACTAGCGGTTACATAAAGATTGAGCTAGCTCTTGAGGATTGAGCCAAGTGTGCCCTTATTGCAAACTTAGGACTACTTGACCCAATTCAAATGCTGCAGGAGCCATGTAATATCCCTGCCACTATCCAGTAAGTTATGGACGAGCTCCTAGGTGATTTGAAGATGTCTTGCATCATAAGATACCTTTAAAGATATACCATTTTCTCCAAAAACCTTCAGCACCACCTAGAGCATCTCCTTCAAAGATTTTATCATCTCAAGGATGCGTCCCTTAAGCGCAAACCTATAGAATGCTTGTTTTTACAACTGGAGATGAATTATTTAGAGCATTTGGTCACTAAACAAGGAATTTAGCCCTTACCAGATAAGGTCACTGCAATTGTGAAAATGATGCTGCCCCAAAGCTTTAGGGACATAAGGTGATCCTAGGCATGTTAGGATAGTATATGCAATTTATACTACGATTTTCTAACCTAGCCAAATCTTTGGTGTATTTTATACACAAGATTGTTTTTTCTGAATAAAACATAAACAGAACTAAGCTTTCAATCTACTTATAAAACACCAATCTCCCTTTTGTGTTACTCCATCTGAACTTTGACCAACAGTTTGTTTTTATCTACATATGCAATTGCTGTGACCATAGGAGAAATCCTAACCTAACTAGATGAAGCACAATTAGATTAATTTTTAGCCTATTTAAGCAAAACCTTAACAAAAGCTAAATAGAACTATACTGTCATTAAGCATGAATGTTTAGGTGTACTTCTTGCAGTCAAATACTTCCAATTAACTTACATAGAACCATTTCACTAAATTCACAAATTATGCTTTCTTAAAGTGGCTACAACAGATGAAAGAACACGCTGGTCAATGGTACAGGTTGGCTTTCAGCTTCAAAGTTATGACTTTGCTATTGTGCATAGAGCAGGCAAATCTCACCAAAATGCGTAGGGATTATTCAGAATGCTGACCTTTATGGTAATGTTGCCTGAGGAAGAGCGAATTTATACTTTAATTGGTCAGCTGGGTTCAATGGAAGTTTGGAACCCCTGGAAACAGTAAAGATGTTATGAAAGATGGCCTAAAGCACTCAGATAAAAGATGGCATGTTATACAAACAAGTCAACGGAAAATTTATGACAAACATAGGACCCTCCTTGCAAACTAAAATCATCCTCAAAGGAAAAACAAATGTGGTACATGGGCATTCAAGAAACCTACAAATGGCTAAGGAAATGTTGCTACTGGGATCAAATGCATAAAGCTATTCAGGGGGCTTTAGATGCCTGTTTGACGTGCAGAACTCAGGATTGGTAAAAACCTCACTATTAACATGAAGTTGTATTCCCCTTTGCACCTTTCAAGATCATTATGTGGATATTCTAAGACCCATGTCCATGGGCCTCCATGCTCACCGCTACATTATATAGTCATTGAGCATCTCCCAAGTGGGTTGAAGCCATCTCTGTTTCCATCGCTACCACTAAGGCCACCTCTTTGTTTCTGTTTTTCTGTTTTTCGCTCAGCATGGGTTCCCAGAGATCTGCTCTTGGAAAATAGGTTAAACTTGAACTCCTAAGTCGTCCAAGACCTAACTACGTCATTTAATACTAACCAGCACTTCACTGCACCTTATGAAACTCATTACAAAGTTGCGTTGGAGTGTTAAAATGTTACTTTTTATTCTTTTCAAGATGACTACTATAGATCCCATGCAATGAAAGCACTACCTGCCATCCGCCTTAATGACCTATTGGATTAGCTACCACCAAGTGATAAAAAAATCCCCGTTTTAGGCCCTCTATGATAGAGAACCCTGACTACCTAGTAGCATTCAACCTTTATTAGGCTCCGCATTTCATAATACTGCTGAATTGACTATGAAAGCTTTAGCCATTGAAATGAGGATACAAAAATCGCTGCACAAGTGTTTGTCTCAGCCACAGCTAGGGAGGCTATGCAATACAATGCCAAACATCCAGCTCTCCCCTTTTCTAATTTCAGGGACCTTACGTTATTCTACCACCATCTCCTTGGTAAGTGACCCAATAATTTGCACACTTCTTGGTCAGGACCCTATTTCATACAGTATAAGGATGGCTCTAAATAATCCATTGCAGATTTCATTCAAGATACAGTTGGTAACCACATACATGTTAGGTCCTGTCAGGCAAACAGCAAGTTATTTTTAGACCAGCCTTCCAGTTCAAGCGTTTCAGCACTTGAAAGGCAAACCCAAATGCCAAAGCACAGCTGCTGATATGATGGGCTATGGAACCTGGAAGGAATTCCACTATTGTGCGCTTATGAGCCATAATTGTATATAGGCACCTAGCAAAGTACCAGGTGAGCATGACCATAAACCCTGAGGGTTGTCGGAATACAGGCAGAAAGGGCGGTTTAGATTTAAGCATAAAAACTAAAATTGGGTAAAGGAGTTTATTAGAAATATAAGAAAGAAAATCGACCAGCAGTTTTCTCAATATGATTCAACTGACTAAATAGTGTTTGATTGGTAGTGGGTCAAAGTTGGGGATTGGGACCATCAAATTCAACCTAACCCAACGAGTTTTTGGGGGAGGGTCAAATAATTTTAATTAGAACTGAAATCAAAGGATTAATCTGCAGGACGAGTCACTATCAGTTCATCCTAAAAGGCTTGGACTGATGCTCAACTGCGTTTACATCAATTGGCATGACATTGTCTAGCCTGACAGGCAAAGGGAATCCCCCCGGGACACCCTACATAGGGGCAGTCCCAATTGGTTGAAAATGGGCTCAGGATGGCCAACCTGCCTGTGCCTGGTCGCTGGCACGTTTATTCAGACAAATGATTTGTGTCAGGTGCAACTCCCAATTCTTGAACTAGGGGTTTTGAATTATTGGTGACAATCCTTGACATTTTGATGGTAATTTGGCAACAGTGATCATATCACTTGATGGCTCAATGTTGACCACAATTTTGTCCAATAATTATCCAATTGTCTTTTTCCAAGTATTGTGTTTCTAATTTTTAGGCTTGATTCCTGTTAGATTCAGACATTTTGTCTTTGATTTGATAATTTTGGCGCAGATTTCTTCAATTTGGCAGAAAAGTTCAGAAGAGGTAAGTGCGAGAACTTGGGGAGGAATCTTCAGAGGGAGTGCTGTAAACCATTGCTTGTCTACCACATGGGCAGGTCACCCTGGGTGACGAGGGGTACAGCCGCCCTTTTTGGACCCTTCTTATTTTGGGAATGGGAAAATTGCCCGATCTACAAAAAGGGGACATTCCCCTGGACTTACGTTACCCTTTCCTTTTGCCAAAGGAGGGGCACCCTCACATGAAAACTGCGTAAGGGCTACGTTTTTGTGCACCTTGGGCAACTTTATCACCATCAAGGTCACAACTTTTGGAGGGGATAAGGAGCATCAGGATGGGATTAATGAAACGCCTCAACTAGTTCCATGCAGTTTTCACAATAGCGGGCCTTGCCTCAACTGTTCTTATAGGCTGGATAACCCTTCTTGGCAACACTATACTGAACTGACCTCAGAGATTTGCGGGATGCTATGAAGTTTTACACCTCATCCTCCTCCACATCCTCAAAACTATTGGCTCATGATTAGTGGGAAGGGTCCCCTTAAACAGGGACAACTGAGATACATGGAAGACGGGGTTCTTTTATGCAATGAGCTGCAACTTTAATGGAAAGCACCATTGCCCAATTGTTCCTCCGCCAAGTGGAGACCCAAATGCATGCTTGCACAATTTTTGGAAGGTACCTGCATCCGCAAATGGCGCATATCTAGCATAACATTTGAACCTACCACTATGTCATGGCCAGGAAGCCGTTTTCAATTTAAAAACCGCTTGTAATCATTGATAGCTTTAGTTAAATGCTCCCATACCAAGGACTGGGTAGACTGAATGTGATCAGCATGATCTGTGGCAGCCTGGGACCTCTGGGCGCATACAGGGACCGAAAGAAAACAAGGGATTATACCTCAACGTCGCTACATTGGGAGAAAACCCCATAGAGGCATGAGTACCGTTGTTATAGGCAAATTGAGTGAGGGGGAGGTCATTGGCTCAGGTATCCTGTGATGCTGCAGCGTAGCAGCGCAGATACTGTTCCAAAGTTTAGTTAACAAGATTTGTTTGTTCATCAGACTGGGGATGATACGCTGTGGAATGGCAGGGGGTAACTTTTACAGTGGATAAAAGCTCATTCCAGAAACGCACTCTAAACTGGTGCCTATGGTCACGGATGATCTCCTGTGGGAGACCAAACATAGAAGATACATGGTGTACAAAGAGACAAGTGGTTTCTTCTGACATAATTGTGGAAGATCATGGAATAAATAGGGAAAATTTAGTAAAAGGATCAACCACCAACATCAAGCCATAAATCCATTAAAAAAGGGAAGTTCAACAACAAAATCCACTGACACCGATGTCCATGGACCCTCCGCCTTTTGTAAAGGATGAAGAAGACCCTTACTTCCCAGTTAATTTAACTTGGCCCATGAAAATTAATGCAATCGGCAATCTAGGCTGGTACTTCTTTTGATAAACCCACCCAATTAAAAAAACACTTGATCAACTCAGTACATTTCTTATTACCCAAATGACAAATTGTGGGAGGATCGTAATGTGCCCAAAAACACCTCAGTTCAGAAGAGAGGGGGACCAAAACCTGCGACCAAAAATAAATGAGAGCATCCACCAAGGAATATAGGGAATGTTTGTGAGTTTAGAGGAACAGTTGGTCTAATAACACCACTCCTTTGGGACAGGTCATTTGAGCCGCTAAAACCTTTTAAATGAGAGGAGCATTAGGCGCTAAGTCTACTGATGAGACCACGGTCAGTACAATAAATAAAATTTGGGTGGTGGGAATCATGGTAACCAGGTCTGCTTCATCCAAGTCCAGGGGCAATGAGCCAGGTTGCAGCTAAGAAAATCGGGGAGCACATTTAAACCACCTTTCACGAATTCATAATTAAAATTGAAGCTGTATAAATCCTAATAGGTGTGAGCTTGTCTATGTGCCAACTTCTGCAGCTTGCGCAAATACAGAAGAGCTTGATGATCCATACGCACCATTAACTCATGCTGAGCGCCTTGTAAAAGATACCGCCAATGAGTCAGAGCACATGCTATGGCTGCCAACTCCTTATTATAGATGCCCCAGGATTGCTCAGTAGAGGAGAATTTTCGGGAAAAGTATGCAACTGGATCCTCTAAACCATCATGCTCCCAGATCAAAACAGCCCCACTGCAATGGATGAAGCATCGCATAAAACAATATATGGTCTGGATGGGTCAGCATGTTTTATAATAGGAGGTGATAAGAACACCTCTTTTATTGACTCAAACGCCTGATGGCTCTGGTGTCCAAAAAAGAACATTCTTATCCATGAGAGGGTAAAGCGGAGCAGCTAGTTGGGAAAGGGCTGGGGAAATTTCTATATGAAAATATTGGTGCCCAAGAAACTTTGTAATTGTTTTTAGATTGTTGGAGTTGGCTATTTGCGGATGGCATCCATCTTGTAGGGGGAATCACATGCTCATCTTTTAGGACAAGGTTGCTGAGAAAGGTAACTTTTCCTCTATAAAACTCGTATTTTGAAGCTTGGCTAACAGCCCTGACTTATGCAAAGCAGCCACTAACATTCCAAGCCTTTTGCATGTTTTCAGGTGAAGAGTGAACCAAAATGTTGTCAATATATGCAACCGTGCAAGTAAATTGGAGGTCACCTAGAACACTATTAATTATTATTTAAAATGTGGCTGGCGAATTCTTCAACCCAAAGGGCATTACATGGAATTGAAAAATACTTCGTTTTATTTTGAATCGTGGTAAGCCAATCTTGACCTTCCATCACCCATATTTGGTTGAGTCATTAATGTGATCAAGCTAGGAGAACACACGAGACTTAGTGATTGCTTGAATGATAGTTTTCTCCAGTAGCAAAGGGTAGGGATAGTGCACTCTAATTTTATTTAGGTGTCCATAATTCATGCAGGGGTAGAGGGAACCATTAGCCTTCTTGAAAAAAAGATGGGAGAAATAACTGGTGATGTCTCTTTAAATAACTACTCTTTCTTAAGCATATTGTCTAACTAAGTATTAAGAGAAGCCTCATTCTCCACAGTATGCGGATACAAGGGACAGTTGATATTCACCAACTGCACTCTTGTTCAGAATTCAAAGTTGAGTTTAGTGTGAGTGGGAAGACGTTCCGCCTTCTCAGAATCAAAAGACTTCAATATTCCATTAATGCCTCAGGAAAATCTGATGGAGGCCCTCAAGGGAAACAAGGGAAGTGATGAAACTGCAGCCTTTGAGTTTTCTTAAGAGTATTGACTAAAGAAATTACCCTTACGTTTGATCATTAACATATGACAACATATTTGACTCCAGGTGAATTCTAACATGTTGGCAGCACCACCATCTGACCCCAAAATTACTGGAAACGCCAAGTTTGGCATTGCTGAGAACTTATCACAAAATCTAAACTGATGTACCAAGAAAGATACGAGCCGTTGGACTAGATATGAAGTATGTGAGGCTAATGAAGCAACCATCACCAAAAGACCTAGGTCCAGGTCAAGCTTCAATAGTTGGACTAGCTCAACACTCATAAATTTACCCGTGGCTCTGGTATCCACCAAAGCCTCAAAGGAGACATGGTGAGATCCAATACTAATTTTCATGGTCAATAAAAAGTAGGTAAAATTCTTTATTGGTTGCTGTAGTTGAATCCTTAGATACTGAAAATATGGCACTAAAATTGGGGAAAATCACTAGGTTCATAACAGGAGTACATTTCATAAGTCAGAATGCCAAAACATACTGGCATGGGCACGATGTCTGTGGCAACTATGAAATGTGGTTTGGACAATGATTTGGAGCTGGGATTTGACACTCAGGCCACCTTGGTGGGTCCTATATTGAATTTTCTATTTAGGAGGGTGGGATTGGACAATTTAAGAGGTACTAGGCTATTATGGCCATAGAAAATTTCTTCACAACAAGATTCAGCTGAGAAAAAAGAACCATTGCTACGCCCATATCAATAAGAACGGCGGAAATGGCTAGGAAAGATGGTTGGTCAATTATGTCATGAAAACCGCAAGTTATCTTTAGAATGGCCTGCCATTTCAAGTGCTGAAGCACTTGAAAGGCAAACCCAAATGCCAGTGGCTCTGCTGCTCATATGACGGTTATGGAACCTGGAAGGTTTTCCACTATTGAGCGCTTATGAGCCATAATCATATATAGGCACTTAGCAAAGTACCAGATGATCACGGCCATAAACCCTAAGGGTTGTTGGAATACAAAAGAGAAGGGCGGTTTAGTTTAAAGCATAAAAACTAAAATTGGCTAAAGGATTTTATTGGAAAGATAAGAAAGAGAATTTACTAACAATTTTCTTAGTGTGATGAAACTGATCAAATAGTGTTTAATTGGGAATGGGTCAAAGCAGGGAAGGGGCCCTCAAGTTTGGCCTAACCTGGCGAATTTTTGGGGGAGGAGGAGGATAATTTTATTAGAACTGACATTGAAGGATTTTGTAGTAGGCAAGTTTCTATCAGTTCAACTGCAAATGCCTGGACCAAAGCTTGACAGCGTTTACATTTTTTGGCATGACAGAATCTGGCCTGATGGGCAATGGGAATCCTCCAGGGCCACCCCACATAGTGGTGGTCCCAATTGATTGGAAACGGGTTCAGTATGGCCAACCCACCCATGCCTGGTTGCAGGGGCATTAGTTTGTCTAAATGAATTGTTTCAGTTCAACTCCCAATACTTAAACTTAGGGGTTTTGAATTATTAGAAACAAATTTTAATGATTTTGAAGGGAATTTGGCAATGGTAATCATAAAACTTGATGGCTCAATGTTTCTCATGATAACAGCCAATAATTCTTTAATTGTCTCTTTCTGAATATTGGTTTCCAATCTTCACACTTGATTACTGTTAATTTCAGACATTTTGTCTTTGATTCAATAGTTTTGGTGCAGATTTATTCAATTTGATGGACAAGTTTTGCAGAGGTAAGCATGGGAACTGGGGTAGGATTCTTCAGAGGGAGCGCTGTAACCCAGAGCTCATCTACCCCATGGGCGAGGTCGCCCTTGGTGATGAGGGGTACATCCACACTCTTTGGACCCTTTCTTATTTGGGAATGGGAAAATCGCCTAATCTACACAAATGGGACGTTCCCCAGGACTTACAGGTCCCAATGCCCTTATTTTACCATCCACCAGGATTTTAAAGGGGATGATGTTGGCGTTCATGCTTTAAATGGCCTAAATTATCTCATGATCATATCAATAAACTATTATAACATACTTCTCCAGGTTTGAGCCCTCCAGATATAAATGGTTGTCATCAGATGATCCCTTGTCCTTAAATGGCAAGGATCAATGAAGATGATTTGAGAATCGTCACAAGATTAGACTCTGTATCACCAACAGAAGCCGCCATCTAGACGCCCTCACACAATGGAAGAAAAGCTATCCCAAAGCTAAGCAGAGGAAGTGGCTGAAGCTCAACCTCCATAATGGATGATAGTCAAGTATCCTAAATATAGAGGACTCAAGCGACCATCCACCACAGGACACCTAGCCGCCCTAAAAATTTGGAAGTATTTAACAAATAAAGATTATTGTATACTTTCTTGGAAAAAATTATACTAAATTTTACTTTTTTGCATAGTTACAATGATTGATATTGTAATACATGATAGTGCTTTTTTACCAAGCCCTGATAAGCAAAGGTGCTATGCCATCGCCTCTTTCCAGCCAATCCAATCAGCCAAGTCAACCCAAAGACAACTCATGACTTCTTCTCCTAGTGCTCCAGGCTTGAAATTTTTTATATAAAGTTTTTCCTTGGTAAAACCCCAAAATAGACCTATACCTAATCCTCAATGATGTTCTATCTTAAGCTATGAACCTGAAAATAAGTTTTTTCAAAGGTAAAAATCTTGTCATCTGTTTTTGGGTAAAACGCTAATAAATATCCTTCTTGTATAAAAAATAAGTACAAGGAGTGCTAAGTAACAGATATATTATATGCTATGAGCCCCTGACAAGCGGGCCTAAGCTAAGTCTTTTTCTGTCATATGCTAAATCATTAAATTTGCTAATTAGATAATTATTGATAAGAACTAAAAAAATTGAACAATAAGAGATTGGTCTATCCCCCTTTAGGTTGGAACCACCTAGTGTTAAATAAAGTGAACAATAAGGATTAAAAATAAGGATTTGTGTAATATAGCATAAATCATGAAAACAAAAATTTAAAGAATTTTTGTTAGTCAGCAATAGTGCCATACATAGGATGAACTATCCTGTGATTACTAGATAACGTTTGAGATGCCAAATGCATCAAGCAGCATGCATACATTGCTTATAGAAAGGCTACTAAATCAATTAAAAGTTTCAAACCCAAATTGGTGTATAAACATAGAAATTATGATTAACCTTAGTCCTTTATAAGCTATATGAATATTTTATAAACTTTTTTTGGCCTATATTTAAAATAAACATCTGTATAGATTATAAGAACAAGACAAAAAAGAGAAAGATAGAAAATTAAGTACTTGGCAGGTCCAAGCAGCCTGACAATCTAGCAAAATTAAAATTGATCAAATATAATTTTTGTAAACAAATATTAAAGGGGCATAATTTGTGAACATATCTGTATGAATGAAAATCTTTATTATATGAGGTAACTAAAGATTATTTTACAAAGTAAAACGATACTATAGTCCTGTATGAGCTTAAATTAGTCTACCATGGTTGGTTTTCAGTAGATAGTTAATATAAAAGTTCACTACATAGTGGTGAAATGGACATAGATCATTCCAGATATTTCTCAGAATTAAAGAGTATAAGATGTATTTAACTTTTATATCTTTAATTTCTTAGTTAGATATTAAATTCCTTATAATTGCTGGACCACCAACTAATTTTGCCTTAGATTTATTTTTTAGTAATTGAACTAAACCTAGCCAGGAAAATTTTTTTGGGTCACAGATAGCCTTTATATGCTTTTAATATTAATGAGGCCAAACCCAAGAAGGAGAAAATTTGAGCTTTTGTTTGCAGGTGCCAGAAAACCAAAAATAAAAAACTCAGAATGGTGCACTGCAGTTTGCTGAAGAGGCCATATTGGATGAGAAGGGCTGAGGGATTTTATCTGGTGAAGGTCTGAAAGGACATGTTATAATGGACAGTATGGGAGTTAAGTTGTAAGTGGAATGGAGCAGAAGGTAGAAAAAGGTTAAATTATCTCATTGAGAAAGAACATGGCGAGCAGCACCTTGCATGCTTTGCAAGATGTCTGTTGCAATTGGACTGACAAACACATAATTTTTTATTTGATTCTAATTAGATATTCAACTAATATTAGATAGAGGATTTATTTTGATCTAGTTACTACGCTGGCAGTGATTCATGACCTAATTACTTTTTAAAGCTTTATTGAGTTGCATTTTTTGTTATTGTGCTCTATGTTACGTCAGAGACCATTGTCAGCTAAAGTCATGTATCAACAAACAAATTATCCCTTACTACCTTTAGCATGAGTTCCCTTTATGCGCTACTTGCTAAGGGTATGATTGGCCAGTCTAACTCTCTCTACTGTATATAATGGCTATGTGGAAGAGTACTTGATTTTTTAGTATAAAAAGCTATGGTAAAGATCTACTTAAATTTTATATAAAAATTGGTATTAAGAAGTATTTAATAATAAAAAAGGCTGGCACTATTAAAAAGTATTAGGAGAGAATTAAGAATGTGATGAGGAATAGTTGCATACCATATGTGAGGGGTTGAAGTAAATTAAAGCATGTAGAAGGTGATGTCACAGTCCAGGTTCAGAGTTAGAGTTAGAGTAGATCATGATTCACATTGAAGACTGTACGGAGATCATTAATGCAGCACAGTTAAGCAGCTTCCATTATTTGCCAATAAACAGTTAGGCATATTATGTGGCATGGGGTGGTTAATGGAGTGAATAGAGGAGTTAAACACTAAACACAACCTTGAGCTTAGTAACAAGATAATCTAAGTCAGATTGACATTCTTCCCTATCACATCAGCCTGTAGATGAAATAGCGATTGAATTATCCATAATTTGTTAAGTCATAAACTTGGTGTTAATATGGAAAATCGCTTAGTTCCTGAAAGTACTATATTTATATATTTTGGGCATTATGCCCAATAAAACTCATTTTGGGTGTATTATAATGATAATTTTGGGCCTTAAACCCTGATTAAACATAGAATGGTAAGTACTAACTGATTTTCTTAAATAAAAAATAAGTTGAAATCTATTGTAATAAATAGGTTGCAACCCTAATAGTTGAGTCTAAATTTAAATTAGACATTTTCCATCAGATCCTCCTTCAAGCCATGACTGGGGGTGACAATAATTTTGCTAGGGTTTATTGTTAAGATATTATGGCTATAAAGAAGGCATTTGAGACATTTATGGCAGCAAACTAGGGTGGCACCAATGGCGGTCAATTCCAAAAGTCTCGATGCGCCCACACTTAAGATCAGCGCAAACAATGCGCGCAGCATAGCTGTCAGATGTGTGATCTCAAGAAGCAACTTGGTAGCCCTGGAGCTGAACAAACTGTTCCAGAGACCTGTGTTGGAGGTTTGATTTGAAGTGGGCAGGAAGGGTTGTGATGCAATTCCTTTTTCAGTTAACCCTTTAATTTATGATAACGCTTATATGCATAAAAAATATGGGGTTATGTAAATAAAAAGATGCATATATGTGGGAAAAATAAGAGGAATGCAAATCAAAAATTGTATAAAGTAGAAAATATTAATTTAAAATGTGATTAGACTTTTTATATTTGTTTTGTGCAAAAATATATACTTTTAGAATTATCAATCTATGGTTTACTATTTATACTTCTAAAGTTGATAGAGATTTTTTGAATTTTCCTCAAAATTATATCTTACCTAAAAATTATTCTAAAATTATGTGAGGTGTGCCTACTAGGGGATGAACAATACTGGAGCTCAAAGCGCAAAATAAAATAAAACAAAAATGGGAAAAAAATGAAACAATCCGCCCAAAATGAGAGGACAAGACACACAAAACAAAATTTGGCCAACTAGGTGGGACAGTGGAGAACTGCTTATACCACCATGGCTGAAGAGAAGGGGGATTAGGTGGCTCATACTTAGAGGCTTCTTCCTATTCCCAGAGCAGATCATAGGATCAGGTGGAGAGCAAGGGTGTAGGGGCGCAGCAGTATGAGTTCAAGGGTTCTTATGAGCGTTTGGTCATAAAGATTGGTAATTTCAAAAATTATGACCATATAGAGGGCCAAAGCTTATTACACTTAAATGTGGATGTTGATAAGTTTAGAGTACATGGTGATATTGATGCGGGTAATCTTAGCTTTGAGATTCCGTGCTACCACTGACACATTCTGGACAGCATTGCTAGCTTCTTTGTAAAGATAATTAATATTATTTTTTACTGCTGGCATGACAGTGGAGGGATAATGGGAGTAGGATTCCTTTTTTAAGCAATGCCACCAAATTGGTGACAGCTTTTCAAAAGGGACAGCATACTGGTGTGGAAGAAGCTTTAAGCAGCAAGCTGGTGGTCGCTTTATAACAATTTGGCACTCATCTGTAGGCATAGAAATTAGGGGTCATGGAGCATCTCATTCAGAATTGATAAACCTCTAAAGTTGAATGAGGATTGGGGCAATAGCTCTCGCAATTTATTGGTTTCAGTCAATAAGCTCTATGGTCTTTATTGAACTGGATTAGGGCCTTGGCATATGCCTTGGAATATGCTGGATTGGAGAGGCCTTGAAATTAAAATACTGTCCAAGCCAGTTGATATTGGTGGGAACATCTGTGGCACTGGGTGGGGAGAGGTCTGATTATTAATGTGGGGTTTTCTTCAGAAGCAGGATTTGGGGGAGGGGGATAGAATAGTGCCCCATAACCAAAAAAGTGTAGGGGGTGGCTTTGGAATTAAAGCCAGCGGAGGTGAGCTCAGAGCCAGTGGAGGCTGCAAGGAATGGGCACTTGTATTTTTACCGGTCCAATTTGAAACAGGAGGGAAAGATAGTCCACCCACCCTTAATGCAGTCCAAAAATGTGTTGTTGGGGGCAGAAGGGATAATGGCTTAGGGAGGAATCAATAAGAAATTCTTACAAAATTCAAAGAAGATTGCAGCAAACGCATGAGGCCCAGCAAGGCGTGTGGCCTCATTTGGGACCACAAATTGTATGGTGGGGTTTGCGCCATAGGCTTCTAAACCTTTCATCAGCTCTTGATGGAGAATCACGTGGGAGGTGAGTGGGAAAACCAGTAGACTGAATCACTAAATTGGTGGTCACCTTGAGCTGAGTTTAAGTGGTGGGATAGGGGTGCCCTGGAAAGCCAGGGGCACAGTTGCAGCAGTGGCTGCGTCACTTTTGTAAGTGAATTAAGTTCAAAATACCCTTTGTGGGGGCAAAAGTCAATAAAGCTGGAGGGCTGTATCACCATGTGGGATAATTTGATGATTTGTGTATTATAGTATGAGTATAGCTTCTAATAGGCAACTTGAAGGCTAAAATGCATACTGATCTGATGGAACACCAGGGGGCATTGAGGCACAGCCTAGGTACACGTGAGGTGGACTTTAAGATCTTTTTGTGGAATGAACTGACCCAAGAATTTGGTAAATTTGGATGAACCAGTCTGAGCGAGTGTTCCTAATGGACAGAAAATGCTGGGGGAGTTTCACCCTGCCCCACACTGGTGCAGCTGGTGGGGAATATAAGGACATCAGGTTGAAATCAGCAGAAGGTCAAAGTTTAATTTACTTTACTTTTTTCAATAGATTACTCAGAAAGTAACACCAAGCGGAAAAATAGAGTTTAACTACTAAACTTTTTAAGTAGAATTTTGATTATTTCATTTATTCATAAACTTTATTTTTATATATTATCATAATAACTAAAGGTATATAAGTCCATGGAACGTCCCCTCTGTGTGGATCAGCATATTTTCCCATTTCCTAATAAAAGAGGTTCAGAGAGGGCTGCTGTACCCTTGTCACACAGGGAGACCTCTCCCATGTGGTAGATGATTGTTGAGTAACAGCGTTCCCTCTGAAGATTCCTCCCTCAGTTCCAGCACTTACCACCACCGAATTAGTTTGCTGAATTGAGGAAATCTGTGCTTAAATTATTATATTGAAGACGAAATGTCTGAAACTTAAGAAAATAAGTTCTGAAGGGCGTGCAACTAATAGTCAGAAGGGGATAAGCTTCAAATCCTTGGTCAAAATTGCAAAGGCATCAAGCCCTCGAGCAGTATGGTTGCTGATCCTAAATTTCTCTTAAATTGTTGGGCCTTGTTCCTGATGGGCATGTATCACCATCAGGGTGATTGCAATAATTCAAAGCCCTCATCATAAAAATCAGGATTATTGTTAAAGGAATCCCTTTTGGCTGAATAACGCCCCAGAAACCAGGCATGGGAGATCTGGTTATCCCAAACCCATTTCCAACCTATTGGGATTGTCCCTATGTGGGGTGGCCATGGGGTACCCCATTGCCCATCAGGCCAGATGCCATCGTTTTAACCACCATAAATGCAGTAAAGCCTTGGGTCGAGCATTTGTGGGCGCAGTAATAGTGACTCAGCCTGCTGCAATTCTTTTGATGTCAGTTCTGATTGAAGTCAATATTTCTACCTTTATCAAAAATTTTCTGGGTTAGGTCAAATTTGAGGTCTATAATCCCTGTTTTAACTACCAAATTGAACACTATTTAATCAGTTGCTTTCCATTGTGGAAATGTTTGGTCGATTTTCTTTAATTTATAATTTTCAAGAAAATCAAAATAGTCAATTCCAGATTCTATTATGTCCAAATATAAAACTCTCCTATTGAATATATTTCTACAACCACTGGGACCTATGGCCATGTTTACCTAGATCATTGCTAGGTTCCTATATACAATAATAACTTATGGGCACTTAATGGCGAAATCCCTTCCTGGTTTATTATTTGTCATACCAGCAGCAGTGTCACTGGCATTCAGGTTTGGCGTTGAAGTGATTTAGCATTAAACTGGCTGGCTAGTCTAAAAATAACTTTCTGCTCTCCTGACATAATCTATTAACCATCATTTTTAACCATTTCTGCACTTCTCGTTGAGATGGGAGTAGCAATGGTTCTTTTCTCTCAACTGAATAAGGTTGTGAAGGAGCTCTACTATGGCCATAATAGCCTAGTATCTCTTGAATTGTATAAGCCCACCATCCAAAATAGAATTTTTACGCTATGAGCCGCCAAGGTGGCCTTGGTGTCTAATCCCAGCTCCAAATCATTGTCCGAATTACATTCAATAGTTGCTGCAGCCCTTGTGCCCATGTCAGTATATTATGTGATTCTGACTTACAAAGTAGCTACTTCTGTTGCAAACCTAGTGGTTTCCCTAATCCTAGTACTTTTCTCTTCCTTATATACAGACTCAACTATAGCTGCCAGTAAAGAGAATTACGCCTACTTTTTATTTCCCATGAAAATAAGTATTGGAACTGACCGCATGTCCTTTGAGGCCTTGATGGACAACAGAGCAGCGGGGAAATTTATGAGTGTCAAGCTAGCTCACCAGTTGGAACTTGACCTGTACTAAGGTCCTGCAGTGATGGTCGCTTCATCAGATTCCCAGCCCTCATACCTAGTTAGACGCCCAGTACCTTTCACTGTCTATCAGTTCAGCTTTTGCAATAAGTTCTCTGCAATGCCAAACCTGGTGTTTCTGGTAATCTTAGGGGTGGGTTGATGGCGTCAACAACATGTTATAATTCTATGGAGTCTAACATGTTGTCATATGCTAATAACCAGACGGAAGAAGAGTTTTCTTTAGTGGATACTCTTGCAAAATCTTAAGGCTGCAGTTTCACTACTTCCCTTGTTTCTCCTGAGGGCCTTTCATCAGATTTTCCTGAGGCGTAAATAGAATATCGAGGTATCTTTGATTCTGAGAAGGCGGGCCATCTTCCCCCCACACTTAATTTGATCTATGGTTCAGAACAACAGTGCAGGTGGTAAATATTAACTTTTCTTTGTATCTGCACACAGCGGAGGAGTAGGCTGCTCTTAATGTATGGTTGGATGAAATGCTTAAGAAAGGGTGGTTGTTCAAAGAAACATTACCAGTTTCTTCTCCCATCATTGCATTCCAGAAAAACGATGGATCTCTTCGTCCCTGCATGGATTATGGTCACCTATATAAATCACAGTTATGATCCCTACCCTTTGCCCCTGGAGCAAACTATCAGCCAAGCGATTGCTAAGTTGCGTGTTTTCTCAAAACTTGACCTTGTTAATGCCATTAACCAAATTTGGGTGATGGAAGGCCAGGAATGGCTTACCACTATCCAAACGAAGAGGGGTATTTTCCAATCTTGAGTAATTCCCTTTGGGATGTAGAATTCACCGGCCACATTTCAAAAAATGATTGATAGAGTGATGGGTTATCTCCAGTTCACCTGCGCAATAGCTTATATTGACTATATCTTGGTACACTCCCCAACTCCTAGACGACATGCAAAAGATTTGGAAGCAGTTTTGGCAGCCTTACATAAGGTGGGCCTATTTGTTAAGCCTTCTAAATGCGAGTTTTACTGGGAGAAAGTCAAATTTTTTAGGCAATCTTGTCTTAAAATATGGGTATGCCATTCCCCCTAACAAGTTGGATGCCATCCACAATTGGCCCACTTCAATGACCCAAAAACAGTTAAAAATCTTCTTGGGCACTATATTTTTCTTGAAAAAATTTCCCTTTCTTATCCCAGTTAGCCGCCCCACATCATCCACTTATGGGTAAGAATTCCCCTTTCATTGGACGCCTGAGTGCCAGAAGGCATTTGAGTCAATTAAAGAGGTATTTTTGTCTCCCCCTATCCTGAAGCATGCAGACCTACCAAGTCTTATGTCATAGCCTGCAATGCGTCATCTTTTGCGGTGGGGGCTGTATTGCTTCAGGAGTAATAGGGTTAGATTACCCCATCGCCTACTTTTCCCACAAGTTCTCTCCTATGGAGCAGTCTTGAGACATTTATGACAAGGAGCTGGCAGCTGTGGCATGGGCTCAGACCCACTGGAGTTACCTGTTGCAGGGTGCTCAACATGAGTTAACAGTGCAAATGGATCATCAAGCTCTTCTCGACTTCCACAAACCACAGAAGTTGGCATTAGGCAAGCTCAAACCTATTAGTATTTATGTAGCTCTAACTTCAAATATAAGTTGTTGAAAGTATAGTTGAATGTTCTTCCTGACTTTTTAGGTTGTAACCCTGAAAAATGCCCTGATGATTCAGAGGAGATGGATCTTGTTACCATTATCCCTCCCACCCAAATCTTATCCATCATCCCTCCCATGGTCTTATCAGTTGACTTGGCTCCCAATGCGCCACTTATTTTACAGATTCTAGAAAATTAATTGACCTGTCCCGAAGGAGTGGAGCTGTTGGAATAAATGTACCTTCCAGCTAATAAGCATTCCCTATGTTCCTTGTTGGATGGTCTTATTCATCTTCAGTAATGGGTGTGGGTTCCTCCTCTTGTTAGAGCCAAAGTTTTCAGCCTCATCATGACCCACCACAGTTGGCCATCCGGGAAATAGGAATGTATCAATTTCATTAGGTGTAACTATAATTGGGAGGGCTTGCCAAAAGATGTAACATCCTGGATCGCTGACTGTGTTACCTGCGCGGGGGCCAAGTCAGATCAATCAGGAAAGAAAGGTCTATTTTATCCATTACAACGAGCCAAGGGTCCATGGACATCAGTATCCATGAAATTGTATTGTCAAACTTCCCTGTTCAAGCAGGTTTACTGCGGTGATGGTGGCGGTTGATTGATTTACAAAATTTGCCCTGTTTATCCCTTGCTCATACGCCATTTCTAATAAGAAACTGCTCATTTCTTCATACGCCATATGTTTTCTATTTTTGGTCTCCCAAAGGAGATTATCAGTGACTTTGGGCCCCAGTTTACAGCGTGGTTCTGATATGAGCTTTTATCCATTTTAAAAATTACACCTTTTCAATTCACAGCTTATCATCCCCAGTCTGATGGACAAACTGAGCGGGTTAATCAGATCCTGGAACAGTACTTGAAATGCTATGTTTTGGTTGTGCAGGATACCTGGGCTAACAACCTTCCTCTCACTCAATTCGCTTATAATATGGGATGCAGCCTCTACGGGGTTTCCCCTTATGAGCGACTTTGGGTTATAACCCCTCATTTTTGATTGGTCCTTGTCAGTGTCCAGAGGCCCTAGCTGCCGCAGATCATGAAGAGCATATTTGGTCTACCCAGTACTTGGTGCGGGAGCATCTCATTAAGGCTATAATTGACTAAGTGTTTTGCGGATTAGAAATGGCTCCTGCTCATGAAATTTTGGTGGGTCTATATGTCATTCTTGATATGCGCCATTTTAGATGTAGGTACCTTCCAAGAAGTTTGCATGCAAAAGTTCAGGCCCCCACTTGGTGGAGGAGGATTTGTGGAATGGTGCTTTCTAGTTAAAGTAATCTAACTGGAAGCAACATCCAATTTTTCACACATCTCAGCTGTCCCTGTTCAAGGGGACTGTCCCCTCAGATCATAAGCTGCTAGTAATTGAGGATGTGGAGGAGGCTAGAGTGGAGAGCGTTTAGCATCCTGCAGAACTCATGTCAGTTCATTATCTCTTTGCATGGAAGGGTTATCCAGAATACAAAAACAGCTGGGTAAAATCCCATGGCTGTGCAAACTGAATGGAACTGGTCAAAGCTTTTCATATGTCCCATGCCGATGCTCCCCATCCCCCACAAAGGTTGCAGCCTTGATGGCAATAAAGTTGCGCAAGACTTACAAAAATGTAGCCCTCACGCAGTTTCCCAGTGTTGGCGTGCCTCCTCTAGCAAAGGAAAGGGTAATGATAGTCCAGGGGAACATCCCCTCTGCATAGATTGGACAATTTTTCCATTTCCTAACAATAAGGGTCCAAAGAGGGCAGTTGTACCCCTTAACACAGGGCGACCTCGCACATGTGGTAGATGAGCGTTGGGTAACAGCGCTCCCTCTGAAGATTCCTCCTCCAGTTCCAGCACTTGCCACCGCCAAATTATTTCACTAAGTTGAGGAACCAGTGTGAAAATCATTGAATTGAATCAAAATGTCCAAAATCTATGAAAATAAGGTCTGACAGGTGAGCAACTAATAGTCAGAAGGGAATAATCATCAATTTTTAGTCAAAAATGCCAATGTCATTGAGCCCTTAAGCAGTATGGTTGCTTACCCTAAAATTATCTTGAAATTGTCAGGCCTTGTTCCCAATGGGCATGTATTGTCATTAGGGATGATTGCTAATACTTCAAAACCATCATCACAAAAATTGGGATCTGCACTCAAGGAATCTCATTTGGCTGAACAAATTCCCCAGCAACTGGGCATGGGTGGGTTCGTCATCCCAATCCCATTTCTGACCCATTGGGAATATCCCTATGTGTGGTGGCCCTGGGGGATCTCTGTTGCCCATCAGGCCAAATGTCATCACTCTAACAACTGTAAAGCAGTAAAGCCTTGGGTCAAGCATTTGAGGGCAAACCAATAGTGACTTAGCCTACCACCAATCTTTTTGATGTCTTTCAGATTGAAGTCAATATTTCTACCTCTATCAAAAATTTGCTGCGTTAGGTCAAATTAAGGGCCCCAATCCCTACTTTGACAAACTACTAAATCAAACACTAAATAATCAGTTGAAATGCACTGAGGAAATTGTTGGTCAATTTTTCTTTATAAAAACTTTTTAATAAAATTCCAATACCAAATTCCAGTTTCTATTATGTCCAAATATGAACCACCCCTCCTTAATATATCTCTACAAACCATGGGATTCATGGCCATGTTTACCTAGTTCATTGTTAGGTTCTTATACACAATAATAACTCATGAGCACTTAATGGCGAAATTTCTTCCTGGTTTCATAACTGTTATACCAGCAGTAGTGCCAATGGAACCTGAGTTTGTTTGGGTGCTTCAACTCCTAAACTGGCAGGCTGGTCTAAAGATAAATTGCTGTTTTCCTTACAGTATAATTAAGAAAATAAATCTAAAGAAATTTAAGCCCTTATAAATATTTTTATTTCAAACAGAATAACGATATTTAATATAAAATTTAAACATGTAGCAACGCATATGTCTAAGCGTAAAAAAAGTTTATAAAAAAATTCAAGGCTAAAAAACAGTTGATTGAAATAGTGAATTTTATACTCTTAATGTCTCATAATCTTTATGGTTTTTATATTGAATGTAAACACGCCTATTACAGAATTTTAGGATTTTTGATTGTTTATAACAGAATATATAATTAGATTTATGGCTCAGGAGCAAATACCTATGCCCTTAAAACTTTTGGTTAAGAAGAATATGACAAATTTTATTGTATCAAGTTAATGAAACGAATAAATTTTGTATGTTTTAGTTTATATGGGAATATTTGACTCTCTGAATACAAAATGTATTGGAAGAAGAAAAACAACCCCTTTTTACACTGTTTTTTTGACCAAAACTAATGTACCGCAAGTAAACTGATGATACAAAAAAGATATTATTATGTGTTTGATGGCGAAACCTTTTCTAATCTGGAAAGTTAGGATATAAAGATTACAAAATCTGATGATTTTAGCTCCCTTTTTAGTAAAAAGTATCATTAGATAGACAGTCCTTCAAGAGAACTAATAAAGGATGAATATATACCTTTGTGGTTGGGTGCAGGGGGAGCAAATTGGACATGCTTTAAAGCCTACTGGATATATAAATTATGCTTAAGAAAAGCTAAGACTGGGTATGCATGCACAATTGTAAAGTATATTTTATAAGAACTATGAGAGCAATGTGGAGATTTTAAAACTTCTAAAAAAGAATTATGTGAAAATTGTCATCATTACATGAAGAACTTTTATACAGACATTAAATTGTTAGAGGTAGTGTTGAAAAATGAGATACTTTGTTGAGGAACTCTCAGAAAGAAGAGGTAAGGCTTTAAAGTTATCAAATGAAAATTAAGAAGACTAAAAAAGGTGAAGGGTATGTCTTTAAAAAATGGTAAGGCAAATTGTCTAGGTATGATGGAAAATGGTCATTTAGTCATTTTTTAAAATATTTAATTGACATTTAATCATGAGAATTCACCTGAAAATTAAATCTATTTACTAAAATGTTTTAATTTTTTGTGATTTTAACAAGAATCATAATATTTATATAGGGGAGTGAACTTAGTAGACCAAATTCCAAGTAATTAAATATATCCAGGAGATCAAAGAAGTGTATAACAAAAAATCTGTTTTTACATTCTAGATACTTGTTTATATAATAGGTTTGATATTTACAAAAAAGTAAACTTATTTACCAAAAAAACCAATTTAAAATTATCTAATAAACAAAAAATATATTAAGTGGTATTGTTTTTAGTGTTAAGTTGATGATTCAGAAGTTAACTCTAGTACTGATATAGATAGATTGTCAACAATAGCATAGCTTCTAGTAATGTTGTTTTTTGAAGCTTTTAACAGTAAAAAATATTTCTCTGTTAAAAAAGATTAGCATGCAGGATGTGTGAAGTGGAAAAGGTAGTAAATATGCTCAAAAAAGATGTGTTTACATCCTGTGGTGAATATTTGGTGGTATTATGTAGGAAGGATGCTTTAAAAAGATTTTATAATTAACATTAAATTGATATGTTTGTGTATCTGTATTAGTTCCTCATTAAATTTTTTGTAAACAAGGTATGTTATATTTCAACTAGGTTCTTTTTCATATAAATAATTCTATAAGTTTAATTTCACTGAATTTTTTTGCAAAGTTAAGGAAGAAATTTTATTTTTTTGTAAAGTTAAGGACTGAAAAGTTGATAAATTTGTGTAAAAAGTGACAGGGTTAATGTCCAATCTATAAAAATAAGTGGGTGAGCCCCAGATGATTCTTCACTAAGGGTTGAACTTCTTAATAAATAATCACATGAATGAAAATGTCAAGCAGGAGTTATTATTGCTCATGTGTAATACAGATTTTTAAAGCCTGGTGGGTGAGCTTAGCGTCATGATCATTAAAAGTGGGGTAAAACTAGATATAGGATCTGAGAAAGGTTATCATCTCTTGTACCAGGGGGTGTGATGAACGGGGTCCTTCCACATTGCAAAAAAACAGTTGGGCAAGAGGGCCCAAGTGAGGGCCCACAAACAGGAGAGTGCAGCTGTAGTCAAGTCATTCATTCGTTGTCTTGATGAGCAATTATTGATGTATCTCTGGAATATAGTAAGGACGATGCTAACACTGAGTAGAACAGTCTATCCACCAGAGAGGGCGAACAGAGAGGCGACTGCTCCGTCAAAGTCCAAGGAATGGTCCATTTGTCACTCAAAGTCCAGAGTTTTTCTCCAAAATCTTAAAAAAGATTTCTAGATTATAAAAATTTATTTCTACTTTTGAGATTTTTATTTAATATACTAGAAGACGAAGTTGTCCTAAACACCTTCATCTGGTTGTATTTATGTTAGGAAGTGGGGGATATGGGGGAATTTGTTCCCATAGAGTCCGCAGATGGCAGGCCAAACATGTGCCTATTTGAGAATCTTGGACTCCAATATTCTCATCTGGGCCCATTCTAGACCGTTGGTTAAGTACACTAGGCATTAAAAACCTTATTCACATATAATTTCATTCATTGGGGACAAATAAGAGCTTGGCATTCTCATGTCAACCTTTTTGCAAACTTCTAAATTAAAATTTATTAAAAGTTTTCTGCTGATTTCTGATTTTCTTGGCTGCTCCCCTTAACTCTCAAAGCTTCCATTTTTGATATAATTTAGCTTGGCAGCCCCTGGTTCGCTGGGCTGCCCTTTGCCATGGCTCTCAATATTCTCATCTAGCAGTGGATTCAGCTTGGCAGCTCCTGATTCACTGAGCTGCACAATGTCATGGTTCTTGACATTACTGCTTTTGGCATAATTTGGCTTGGTAGCCCCTGATTCGCTGGGCTGCACTTTGTCATTGTCATTATCATTATTTAGTTCATCAGACTTCATGTTGCCACCTTTGATTGGCCTAGTTTCCATTTATGTCAACCCTTGCCACCTCTGCTCCTAGGTTTAATTGATTTGTCAGCATCTGATTCATCATAATGGCATTTACAAAGGTCATTACCCTCAAACCCTACAATTTTATTATTATTTTTATGTTACTAAGAGCCCTGATCCCCGCCTTAGGGGGGTTGGGGCTTTGTGGCAGTCAGGCAGTGCCTTGATCATCACATCACCCCCCTCAGAGGAGAGACTCCTGCGCCCCAGTACTACTCCACCTTCCAGAGACAGTTGGCACAATTGGCAGCTGTTTGCCAGGAGGATTCTTCTATCAGGTAGCTGACCCATTTTACTAAGTACCATCGCTTATTCGTGAGTGATTTTGGTATCCAAAATCTCCTCCACCTTGTATTCCCTCCCATGGGTTGTCCAACTGGACCAGCTCCAGCTTCGCTGGTATGGGGCCTTCATATTTCTTGAGCTGCGAAATGTAAAACTGGGTGTGTACACGATCCTTCTGGGAATTCTAATTTGTATGCCACCTCATTCACCTGTCAAAGGACCTCGTAGGGTCCTAGGTTGATGGGCCCGAACTTCCTACACTTTCCTGGGGGTGTGTAATGTTTGGCATTTATCAAGCCATAATCTCCATCTTCGAGGGGCAGAGCCTTGGAGCAATACGCATCTGCCTCCCTCTTCTGGGACTCCACCACCTTCTCCAGGTTGGTTCTCAATGTCTTAAAATTTTCCCTCATTCCAGTCACTAATTCATCCACTGTGGGGTTTGTTCCCCCAGCGTATCCCTCCATCGTCCATGGGTGATACCCATGGTTTGCAAAAAAGAGTGACATTCTGGTTGATGAGTGTGCCAGGTTTTTGTATGCAAACTATGCAATTCTCAGCCACTTGATCCAAAGATCTTGTCACATGGTAAGTTAGAACCATAGATACTGTTCAAGGGTCTGATTGACCCTCACCGTCTGACCTTCCAATTGGGGATGGTAAGTGGATGAACAACATGGTTTGATTTTAAGATTTTCCAGGAGGTGATCCCAGAACCTAAAGATGAACTGCAGGCCACTTTCCGAGATGTTCTCACCTGGGAGTCCATGTTGGGCAAAGACCTCCCTCACAAAGATTTCAGCCATGTCCTACGCCGTGACCTTAAGGTGCATGGGAAGAACTCAGCATATTTTGTTAGTCAGTCCACTACCACCATGACTGCATCAAAGCCCTCCAATTTTGGGAGCCTGGTGATGAAATCCATGCTAAGGGAGGTCCAGGCATTTGTGCAATCTGCAGTGTTTTTAACTTCCCTGCAGGTTCGCTTTGAGATGGCTTTGATTGGCACAGGTAAAGCAGTGCGCAATTTATCCTTTTACAGCTCCCTTTAGGCCCAGCCAGGAGTAGTTCTGGTGTATCATCTTAATTGTTTTCCCCACCCCAGGGTGTCCCACCAGAGGATGGTCATGACATAACTCCATTACCTTGGTTTAATTCTTGAGCATCGGGACCCATAGGCGGTCATGGTGCAGGATGAGGCCCCCCTCCTTCATATAATTCTTGTTTCTTTCGCTGGGGTCCCCTCCCTCTTTCTCTCTCCTGACTTTGTCCCCAAAATTTGGTGCGGCGTTGGGCTGTCCAGATTCTCTCTGTTAAGTCGGCGCATTCTTCCTGTATTGATGCAAACAATTGGGGAGGGAGCATTGTGGCCGTGTTGAACACGTCCAGCTCCTCCTTCATTGAGGTCCTTTTCAGGTCTTGGCTAAGTAGGTCTGGGAATAAGTTGCTCTCCCCAGTCTTGTATTCTATTTTGAAGTAATATTGAGACAGCTCTAGGTTTCAGCGGGCTTGTCACTAATGCATCCCTACGGGGGCTCTTATGGAACTCCAAGGCCCTTTGGTTAGTCCAAATTGTGAATGGGTGGCACGCGTACAACAGATGATGCTGCCACTCATCTAGTGCTGCAACTATCACCAGGAGTTCCTTGTCATATACAGGGTAGATTGTTTCCACCAGTAGCATCTTCCTGCTGAAGTATCATACCGGGTGCTCCAAACCATCCTCACCTGTCTGCAAGAGGACTGCCCCAATGGCGAAATTCAACGCCACTTTCTCCACAATGAATGGATGATCAGCATCCAGGTGTGATAGGACTGGCACTGTGAGAAGGGCCTCATTGATGTCCTTGAACTCCATCTCTTCCTCCTCTCTCCATTGAAAAGGGACTTGCCTAGTCAACCAGGTAAGCAGGGCGGCTGTTTCTGAGAGGTCCTCAGTGAATCTCCTCAGAAAATTCACCACCCCTAAGAAACTGCGCACACCTGTCTTATCCATTGGCGCTGCCTACTCCTTTACTGCTGTCAGCTTGTCTGGGCAGATGGCTGTTCCCTTCTCATGTACAACGTTGCTTAGGAAAGATACTGAGCCCTTATAGAACTCGCATTTGGAAAGCTTCAGTAGCAGGTTAGCCTTTTCCAGTGCCATGAGGACCTTCTTGACATCTTCCATGTGTGTCTCGCGAGACTTGGAGAACACCAGGATGTTGTCTATGTATGTAACACAGCATTTCCCAATCAAGTCGCCAAGGGCATGGTCAATGGTCCTTTGGAAAATGGCTGGGGCATTTTTGAGTCCGAATGGCATGACCTTGTACTCATATACCCCTAGGTGGAACTTGAAGACCATGTACTGTTGGTGATCGGGTATAACTGGCACTTAGTTGAAGGCGTCAACCAGGTCCAACATTGAGAACACCTGACTTCCAGAGATCATCTGGGAGATGCTCTCCATTAGTGGAATTGGATAGGGGTCCATTTCAGTTATGGCATTCAAATGGTGGTAGTCAGCACAGGGGTGGAGCTCACCGTTGGCCTTGGGGACCAGGAGGATGAGACACAACTGGAGATTTTGAAGGCACAATCATCCCTCGCCCCAAGATATCCTTCACCTTCTGGTCTAGGGCTTCCCTCGCTCTGGGGTTCAGGGTGTATACTGGGCTTGCTTTTGGGAGCTCAGCATCCCCTTTGAACTTGAATGAGAATGTGAAGGGGCCCTGTAGAGTGCAGGTGGTGCGACACTTCTCTGGAACAAGTGCTCATAGTCTCTGAATTCCTTTGGTATCTTTTCCCTCTCCGTCCCTAGATGCACAGAGTTCACGCCAGGCCTTCTCCTGCCCGAGGTAAAGAATTTTAACGTTATAGGCTCTTGATCCTTGGGGTGAAGCATCACCTAGCCCTCCACCAGATCAAAACGTGGGGAGTACTTGTGCCACCATCTCATGCCTAGAACGATGGGGTGGGGCAGGTTCTGGATAGCGCAAAAGTCTTCCCAGAAGTGGTGGAGTCCCTGTTGAATCTTGATCCTGGGCTCAATCCCCCAGCATTCTGACAACTTGGAAGTGTCTGCAAGAGTCAAGTTACCCTTTTATTGCATTTGTACTTTCAATCTCTTGGCTAACTCCCAGTCCAGGTAGTTTTCTTCGGCTCCAGTGTCCACTAGCGCCCACAGTTTTTCTAACTTGACCCGTTTCTCTTTCTTCTTTAGCTTCAAAGTAAATGGAATAAACATATAAGAGGAACTGTTTCCTTTATTTAACAAAGAAATGTGAACAGTCAGACGAAGGTTGTAGGTGGAGCTGTCCAAGCTGCTGGGGGTTGTTGATGCAGGAGCTGCAGATCGTGAGGCAGTTTCACCGAAGCTCCCCTGCTTTTGTTGCCCCACATGGTTTGAGATGGGCTCTGACTCTGCACATCATCCGTGGAATCTACCATAGTTCCCAGGCACAGGGGTCCTGGCTTGGGCCAAGGCTATCTGGTTCTCTACCTGAGAGACAACAGTGACCTCTTACTCCAAGGTTGCCCCCAGGCGGGTAGTGGTCATAGCTGTGAGGATGTCCGGGAAAAGGTTCTGTCTAAACATACATGTGAGCTGAGAAGGAGTCACTTTTGCAGCTTTATGGCTAGGGGCCAGAACAACCAATAGTACTCCTTAATGGCCATTATCCTTTGACTGAGGGCCAAGAGCGCTGACCAGGCAGCATCCTGAGAGTTGTTTGGGGTGGCAGCTCTTTCAACCAAGTGGAGGCAGTCCTCCAGAGAGGTTGGAATGGCCGGCTGTGTTTCCAAGAGGTCATTGAGCCAGATGGACAGGTTCTTTGGCATGTCCACTATCATCTGGGCGATATGGAGGGATGTGGCTGTTGTACCCCCTAGTGGCCGCTGTGAGGCAAGCCTGCAATATAATTTGAGAAAAGGTTCCATGCATTACACTCAACTCCTCCAGGGTCTGTGCTTGTTAAAACTTGGACGTGGCATCAACGTGTTGGACATAAGCAATGGAATTCCCTTGGGACAGGAGGAGGTGAGCGGCTTTCCTCAGCAGGAACAGGATGGAAAAGATAACCATCATGAGAGAGGTTGTGTGCTCATACCAAGCGGGTAGGGCTCTCTCATATTGTTTCCCCATCCCATCCCATAAAAGGAAGATGAGATTAAAAGAACTTCATCTAATGTTATGAACGGGGTCCTTCCACATTGCAACAAAAATGTTGGGCAAGAGGTCCCAAGTGAGGGCCCACAAACAGGAGAGTGAAGCTGTGGTCAAGTCCTTCATTCATTGCCTTGATGAGCAATTATTAATATCCTTATAATATGGTAAGGACGATGCTAACACTGAGTAGAACAGTCTATTTACCAGAGAGGGCCTAAAGAGAAGAGATTGCCTGTCAAAGTCCAAGGAATGGTCCATTTGTCACCCAAAGTCCAGAGTTTTTCTCCAAAATCTTAAAAATGATTTCAAAATTTATAAAATTTATTTCCAATTTTAGGATTTTATTTTTTATTTACAAGATGAAGTTGTCCTTAACACCTTCATCTGGTTGTATTTATGTTAGGAAGCGGGGGATATGGGGTAATCTGTTTCCAAAGAGTTTGCAAATGGCGTGCTATCCGCAGGCCTATTTCAAGAATCTCACCCTCTGATATTACCATTTGGGCCCATTATAGACCATTTGTTAAGTACCTCAGACGTTACAGAAACTTTTCTTCATATAATTTTGTCATTGAGGACGAATCAGAGCTTGGCATTCTCATAATAACCTTTATTGCAAACTTTAAATTTAAAATTCATTAGTAGTTTTCTGCTGACTTCTGATTTGCTTGGCTGCTCCCCTCAACTCTCGACGCTTCCATTTTTGATATAATTCAGCTTGGCAGCCCCTGATTCTCTGGGCTGCACTTTGCCATGGCTCTCAATATTATCATCTAGAAGTGGATTCAGCTTGGCAGCTCATGATTCGCTGAGCTGCCCAACGCCATGGTTCTTGACATTACTGCTTTTAGCACAATTTGGCTTGGCAGCCCCTGATTCGCTGGGCTGCCCTTTGTTATTGTCATTAACATTATTTAGTTCATTGGACTTTGGGTTGGCGGCCTTTGATTGGCCCTGTCACCATTTACATCAACCCTTGCCAGCTCTGATCTGAGGTTTAGTTGATTTGTCAGCAACTTGTTATCAGAATGCCTTTTATGAGGGTCATTCCCTTAAAGCCTACGATTTTGTTTAATATTATCTATGTTACTAAGAGCCCTGATCCCAGCCTCAGGGGAGGTTAGGGCTTTGTGGCGGTCAGGCAGCGCTTTGACAGTCACAGGGGGCCTTTATGCATGTTAAGGTACACAATGAGCAGATAATAATCTTATAGTGGTCCATAGTGATGGCAGAATCAACGATCTATTCACATTCCCCTAACTCTCTGACACTCTCTTTTTTATGCACAATCAAGTCAGTAATGTTGATGGTCAGAGAATTGGCTAGCAAATCCGTGTTAGGAGAAGAATGCAGGTAATGGATGGGCAGCAAGCATAACAGAATGGTCTGGGAAAGCTCTAAGAGATTTTAGTAATTTTGTAGCAATCTTTTAAAACCTTCTAGATAATTAAATCTTTTCAGAGGTTGTAATTCATTAAAATCTGCAAAAACATTAAAAAATCATTAAAATAAAGTAAATAAAGTTCTAGGAATAATTAAATCAGCGCAAGGTAAAATTGTTATCAATATTAAGATTTTGTTTTTAAAGCAGTAAAATCTTCAGTGTAGGGAAACAGAGAAGGTGCTGAGGCATTTGGGATGGCTGTTTTGTCAGAGAAACAGAAAGAAGCGCTATTGCAGACATATGAAAATTGTGATAAGGTTTTCAAATTGGTTATTTCATATTCAATGCTAGAGATTTTGAGGATATTTGGTGCAAGGAAGCAAAAGGGCACTGAGGCATTTATGTTGTTCATTTTATTGTCAATGCAGCGAGGAGCTTCATTGTGAGGAAACAGAGAGGCACTGAGAATTACAGGTTGGGCTTTTCAGGGTTATTATCATATTTTTCAGCAACTCCATGCAATAGTTAATAGAGTTTTAATTTGGTTCAGATTCTCCTTGCAATGGTTAGCAGCTTCATACATTGATCTAATAGTATTTGATTTGATCAGCATTTTCTCCTGGAATTATTTTACATCAAAATAAAGGCAATGCTTTGTATTAAGAATTACTTGTGTAGCTCAAGGTCTCTTTTTGTGCTACTTGCACAGGTAATTGTTGGCCAGTCCAACTCTCTCTACCATATATAATGACTACGCGGTATAGTAATCAATCCTTTAGTATTAAAAGCTACATTTAAGATCTACAATACTTTTACTGCATAAAAATAGGAGTACGATGCATTTATAATAAAAAAAGGTTAATATTATATAAAGTACCATGGGAGAATCAAGAATGTGATGAGGATAGTTGCATACCACATGTGAGGATGGGAGTATATTCAAGAATGTAGACGTTGATGGCATATTTTAGTAACAGAGTTAGAGTAGATTAGTATGAATCAGTAAAGACTGGACTGAGATTATTAATGGTAGCACAGTTTAGTGGCTTCTAATTTTTTTGCCAATAAACAGTAAGGAATAATATATGACATGGAGCGTTTAATGGGGTAAATATATAGGAGTTAAACACTAAACACAACCTTAGGCTTAATATCAAGATGGTATTAATTCAACTCAGGCATTCTTATATCTCATTAGCCACTGGAGCATTAGCAGGGAGATTTCTTTAGAATCATTAGTTCATAAATAAGACATTATTATAATAAATCACTTAGTGTCTGAAATTAAATGATTATATTGTTTAGGGTAATAGGCCCAATAAAATATTGTTATGTGAATTAAAATAATATCTTTAGGTTTTAATCATGATTGAAAATCAAAAAATAAGTACAAACTAATTTTATAAGCAATAATTAAGTTGAAATTTGATTGTGAAAAATAAATTGTGACCCAAAAGTCAAGGCTTCACTTTTGATAGGGCTTTTTCCAACACTGTCCCTAATGGCGTGAATTCCTCAATTGTTAATTTATATTGATTTACCTCAGGGCAGTGTCCAGAGACAATAAATTCACCTATATTTTATTAATCTACTGTCCAGAACCTTCAAGCTCACATCATCAATAAATTTATTTTATTTAAGAATTTCTATATAGCAAAAATTAATGAAGATGCTTGTTAGAAAATGCCATGATTATAAGAATCTAAATCCCACTTTCTATGATTGATTATTTATTGATTCTGAAATTTTCAAGTGTGGCATAAAAGCATTAAATTTCACCAATGATAACACTTGGTTAAAGGAGCATAATAAGGGATTGCCATTTGGAAGGGCATCTTGTTACTTAATAGCTTTAGTATCTTAAAACTACAAAGACACATACTGCAATCACTTATCCATAGTAAGTACTTTTTACTAAAGTGTGCTTATTTTTATTTAATTAAAAACCTTATTATGAGCACTTTTGAGATCTTTCCCAGTTATCTGACTTCATATGAATTTCCTTTTATTGCAAATTTTACTGAGTTATTGGTAATTAAATGCCAAAACAATTTTACATTTTCAGTGCTCACTACAGGTGACATTTTTACTGCCCTGTTCAACTATTTTTAAAATGTCCCGCTCATTAAAGTCTCAGTATAGTACCTATATGCCCTCTATTGTATATTGACTTTCTGAAAACCTTATTCAAAGCTCAAGGATTGGTGATAAATGAATTGAGATTAAACCTTCATTGCCCAACTAGAAATTTGGGTGAGCTGAGAACATATGAGAGGAAAGACAACTTTAATTAGAATCTGTTGGAAAATTTCATCATGGTATAAAGATGGCTCTTTCAAATGTAGTCAACCTCATGTGGCGGAATTCCTTAGGACAAGTAATTGTTTACTTTTTATACTTACCCCAATGAGTCAGAATCAGTAGCAAATTAGTCACTGATGATGGCAGATTTGCCTACAGTTTTACTGTAAAATACCCTCCATGCAGTTCTGAATTTAATAATATTATAAAATCCTCAATTTAAGCTACACCAGCAGCTGTTCCTAGTGCTTGCCTGAGTCTTCTACCAGCCTACCACAACAGCCTTAGTATTTGTAATTTCAATCCTCTCACTTTTAACACCAATTGCTTTTCTGGTTACTCTCATCTAATTGGGAAATCAATACTTAATACTTATCATCAAGTCAACTCTTTATACTTGCCTATATTTCTAAAAAAGATGAACATTCACACCTTCATGCATTTATTTAGAAATTTTTATGAGGAATACAAATGATCAGGACAGGCTGACCACTTTATTGAACTTTTCAGAAACTGTTATCTAATAATTGGTAGTTCCAAAAGTTGTGAAGCTAAATGTCTTACATAATACTAAAAAAGTATAGCTTATGGGTTTTTTTAGGGGCAAACCTCATGATAGGGCAAGAATAGACTTACTTTCTTTACAAAATTTAAAACAGGTTAAGAAGTTTTAGCTTTTGTCAACTGATTTTACTATGAGATCCAGGTCTTTGATGAGTCTGAGGTTCTTAGTAATTATGATGCTCTGTTCACTTAGTGTCATATTTAAAACCCCTATAAGAAAGTATATTAGGAATGTTACCCACATTGATTTCCAAAAAATTTATCTCTGAAACAGTGGAGTACTTCTGCCGCTGTTCCCTTTTTTTGATGTACATAATATAAAACTCAAATAAAGGAGATATTATTGATATGTGGCATAAAACTAGGAAAACACTATAGAAAAGTAATGGAGTAATAAAAAGGGGTTAATCTACTCCAACAAAAAATTCGATGTTCTCATTAAGGGTATCAAATGATAAAGAGTGCTGCCTTGCTGAGATAGTTACAAAGAGTAAGGATACTTTAGCATCAATTTTATATAGAGTACTAAATCATGTGTTACTATGCCAACATGGCCAAAGGAGATTTTGGACTCATCTATAAACAAGAAATTGTTTACACACAGGATATTGACAAGCTGATGCCTAATGAGACTCTTACTGAGAGAATGTTTTTTTAAAATAAGACTATGTCGCTTAGTCCACACAACAGCACCACCCCTCTAGCTTATACTAAATCAATTATGAGTCTATGTTAAAAAGTGCAGGCTGTACTTGCTTATGGGAGGTTCTCTTCTTGGAACAATTGCTTCCTGTATTAGGATAGGTGGCACAATCTGATCTCAACATAGTTCAGCAAGACTTAAAAATGAAATAAACAATTTACTAGATAAACCAGTATTGATCATAAAAGAGATCTTATTCACAATATTATCCTCCTATTTATAGAAACCTCATGGTAATTTTAATGCCCATCTATTAGAATCATTGGTCAGTTGCCACAACATATCTTTACTCACATTAATTGTCCCACGATGTGTCAATTGCCCCTGAAATTGCCCCACAAGTTTATTGTTATATACATCGATGAATCCCCCCTTGGGTTGGGACCATCTAGTACTAAAAAAAACATGACTATTCATGTAAGTTCCTCTGTGGCCAATGCAACATCAATAAGATGACAAAGAGGTAATTTGTATAACCTCCTCTCACCAAGTGTCATCTATCTATCTATCTATAAAAATAAAAGCAAGTGTGTATTTGCATGTATACATTTGTGTAATGCCCACCCAAAAATACAGCATGTAGAGTTTTAAAAATATGGATATAGGTAAATGGGAGGGGTTCCATGTGCACCTCAAAGCAAAATTTTCAATTTTCTAATAAAACATAAAGCTTATATCTAAGAAGTGAAAATATTATATGTTTTTAATAGTTATCTGCATATTGTTACTGACTGAGCAGTTAGATATTCGGTTGATTCAATAGCTCAAATGTTTATTAAGTGTTTATTCATTTTGAGTTTAATTAATAAGCTTGACAATTTTAATAAGCAGTTAGTTATTAGTTTTTTCAATAAATCAATTATAGTGGTAAGTGGTTGGTTGTTTTTGGATATTGTTTGATTTAAAAGTTCAACAGATTGGTTTTGGCTGGGTGGTGGTTGGTATTTAGATTGATTTAATGGGCTAAATGGTTTCATAAAAATGGTTGATATTTTAGTTACTTCAATAGTTTTAATTGGTTTTGGCAGAGTACTTAGTAATTTTATATTTATTTAATAGATCATGATATCTCAATCTTATTGATAGCCATTTACTTTAATAAAAAAATAGATAAGGATCATCAGTTATACTTTAAACTCACAAAAAATCTGTGTTAAAAAAGGGTATCAAAAAAATTAGCCTAAACTTTTCTTTTGCAAAAGTATCATTGTATTTATTTGTTTATATAAGATGAAATATCTTATAAATTAAATAATAAATATATCAACCTTTACACAAGTAATTTATAAAGTTTGGTAATGGTAATACTATTTTTTAATATATCATAGAAATTTTAATAATTGGTTGGCCTTCCTTAATATAAAGTTTAAAATATAATCTATTAATAATTCTATATAAGATCAAAAAAATATATTATACTGATAATAACAGAAAACTGGCTAAGTGTTTTGTATCCATTTAGTTTAGTTGTTATAGGTTTTGATAAGTGGTTGGTGTACAAGGTCAACAATTAGTTTTTGCTGAGTGATGGTTCATTTTTTGTTAATTCTATGGGCTCAATAGTTTCAGGTAAGTGATTAATAGTTTAGTGAATTGGCAGGCTTTATTGTTTTTGGCTAAGTGGTTGTCAGTTGGATTATTTATTAGGTTTAATGGTTTCTGAATTTATTGATGGCTATCTACCATTAAAAAGTAAAATAATATAATATCATCTGGTAAGTTATAATTACTGTAGCAAAGCTTGAATATCTGAATGCTATTTAGAAGCAAAGAAAGCTAGTTTTGTGGCACCCTATATTGGTCCAAAGCAACATTGATGAGATGGATAAGTGGTTGTTTGTACTCTCCTTCCTCTAAGAGTTGTCACAAAAGATAAGTGGTATATCTTGCCAAAAAATGATATCCTTAATCCAAATTTAAAAAACTGCTATTCTGATATTAGTACAATTATAAGAACAATAACTATAATAATTCTCTTTTTTTTTTATTTATTCTAATAGTTATATGCATGCTTTTAGAAACTTAGCGTGCACTCTATTTACTAATCTGTCATTAGAGAGGTTTTTAATGGTATAGGCATTTATGTTGCTAACTTGTTTTTGACCTTATAAGGTCCAACCTTGAGCTTGTTCAGCTTATTTCTTTACTCAAATCCATGAGTGCCACAATAGTTACTATTATTGAAAATTTTGAAAGCTTGGAGGAGCTGGGCTTTTATCTCTATATTTTTTAGCTTTAAAGTTCTGCTTGATGGTGTTGACATAGGCTGAGGATTGTACCCTTATCACCCACGTTCTTCAGTATTTTCAAATATTGTGAAAGCGTCATCTCCTTTTTTAGTTCAAGTTCAGAGTATAATATTGGTGGTAGACAAGACTGGCGTCAACGTAATATTTTGAAATGATATCTACTTGTGAAAAATGATAACTTAAATTGTAGGCAAATGTTTCAAACATTATATAAGTACTTAACTAGAAGGCTTGCCAGCTACCAGCTTCCTTAAGGTAGTGGCTAGAGTACCATTTACCCCTTCAAACATTCCATTAGTTTCTGGATGGTTAGGCGTCATCAATACTACTTAAATTTCTATCTTATTTTTTAACTTTAGACGACATGTGTGGTAAAGTTTCTTTAGTTATCTGTTAGTAACAATCTGAGGGAATCCATTCAATGTATTAATTGTTACCTTATACACTTGGAAGTACTGCTGTCAATCACTTTATCTAATACACAAATTTTTACCCAACAGGTCAAATGAGCAGTGGCCACGAGATAAATTTCTCTTTAAGATACTCCTAGTCAGGGGTCCTACTACATCAATATAGATAGTGCAAGCAAACCCAGCCTTAATAGTCAGAAAATGTTTGTTTTCTTCCATGACTTGTGTTCCTGGCACATTGCAAAATATAAAATACATTCTGAAATGTCAAGATTATTGGGTTTCTAATAATATACTTGACTAACCTTCTCTAACGTCTTCTGCAGACATATATGTCCTGGTAATTTATGATGTTGCATTTATGATTGCAGTAAATTTGGAAGGCTTTAAAGCATTATGGATTTATCCCTAATAATTTTGAATAGTTGCTCTTACAAGTATTTGTGTTCTCCATTACCTTATTCAATCCTTGCTTAATTTTTGGTGGTTAGTCCAGATCTTAAGCAATAATTCTTTCATATAAATCCTCAGCTTTACTTTTGAGAACTGGAACTGTTGGCAGAAAGAATAGACTGTCTGCATTTTTATGTACAGTCTCTGCTTGGTGTACAGTCTTGACATTGTACACTTATATTTTAGAACTAATGGGCTAATATCCCTTCAGGCTCTTTTAAATTATGAAGCCATTGAAATTAAGAATGGTTCATCACCATCTTGAAATGAACTTCATAGTTGTTTACTCTGAACCTCCTACTTGCATATTATCACAAGGCGTTCACACTTTGTCGTGGTGCTTTCTCTCCTGCTTTCTCAGAGTTCTGCTCACATATGCTACAGGGTGTTCTTTGCCAATTCCATCTACTTGACTTTAAATGACACTGATTATTATTAAGGATGCATCTGTTTGTATTATGAATGGCTTATTAAAATTCAAATATTGCAATATTAGTCCTATCTTTAAATAAGTTTAATTACATATAAGGATTCTGGAATTCTTCATTTTATGCAAAGCTTTTCAGGTTAAACTTTTGCAGTTGAAAAAGCGGCTCAGCAATAGGAGCGAATTTCTTAAATGATGGTGATATAGCCATTCATTCCTAAATTTACTTGCACATCTCACATAATTTTAAGTTGTGACTTGACTTTAATCAACCCTACTTTAGGTTTTAAGTCATAGTCTATCTGTGTGTACAACAAACCAAATTATTTAATAATTTTTTACTAAGTGACAATCTAGAGTTTTTAACCTTAGTTGTGGCTAAAATCTTCTGCAAACCTCTTACAAGTGTTCCAGTTGATCTGTAAAAGTGTGACTACAAACATTTTTATATTCTATGTAGATGAGGAATGAATGAAAATCTCATATCATTTAACTTGGCATCCATTGCTTGTTGAAATGTAGCTGCCACACTGCAAAGACCTTGAGCATTCACGTTGGTTGATATAGTCTCTGGTCAGTAATGATTGCATATTTCTCTCAATCCTTTTTAGGTAGACCAGTTTGCCAGTACCCAAGTATAAGAATCATAGCTGAAAGATTAAGCCCTTATTAGGTGATATAGAGCATCATCTAACCTCATTAGTGGGCATGAGTCCTATTTTGTTATTTTTCAGAAAAATGAAAAAGATAAAGACTTAATTGTATTATTTTTCTTTATTACTATCAATTGGACTTTCCCAAGGGCTTGAAGATTGAACCCATGTTTGAGTAGTTTGGCAGCTTTATTGGCAACTGTGGACTCACATTACCATGAGCGTCTAATTGGCTTCACTAAAAGTGACACTTGATCCCTAGTTTCAACCTTATAATCTATACCTTTAGCACGTTCAAGTTCAGTATTGTCTTGTGGAAACACCTCTGAATAATTTCTAAATAATTTAACGACTTGATAATTCTGTTCATCTGAGATCCAAGAAATCTTTTACCAATCATATATGGCAAAAATTGCCTTGATTTCAATACATTATGTAATTACATCTCATTCAGCTGGTCAAATAATGAAATAATAGAAATCACTTAGTAGAATTAAGTGTCCATATGCCTCTAGTTTTTATTCTGTATTGCAATATACCATCGTTAAGCCATCAGTATCTGAATTTCACCATGACATTGGATTAATATCCCAGGCATAACTGTGGTCCAGTTCTACTTTTTTTCCATGGTGTAAACTTTGGAATACAGATATTGAGAAATCTCAAAAATAAGTCAGTTTCTATAATACATTGTTTTTTGTAACAATCAAGTTCATATTATTGTTGCATTTTGACTCAAAATCAGATTTTACAAATCTGAGTCGAATTGTTTAAAAGTACTTCTAGTTTGGTAAGTTTTTTGCGCTGGGTTGTGCCTCACCCAAATTGTAGATTAGGCTCATATGAGTTTAATCAATGATTTTGGGTGAGGCCCCCAAAGGACAGCCATTAAAAGGTGCGCCCACCAATTCTGAAGCTCACTTCAGAATTTTACCCCTAACTTTCCCTCCTGGGGAGCACTATCAGTTACTCCCAGGACAAGCTCTGCTCTGTGGGCCTTTTATTTCCAGAATAAAAATAAAGGTTGTTTTGGGTTTAGCATACCTCGCTTACCTGTTGGTCTTTTTTGGGTATCTAGTTACAAAGAGTTTTTGCGTGGTTGGGTCAGACCAACCACTATTCAAACTTAACAAACTATTCAGTGTAGGAATGTTTGGCGCTGTTGGTTCCCCAAACCTCTCCCTATTCAAAGTTAGTCTGCTTTGGTGCTGTTGGTGCGCCAAAGGATCACTTATTATATGTCAGTCAAAAACTAAGATTTTCCAACTGATACACTTTTTTAGAATTAGCAAGAATTGGCCTTTGCGCCCTTAAGGGAATTTCTCAACTCATCTTAATTTCATCAGGTAGCTTTTCATAATGTTGACCGTTATGACAATACTTTATCAGGATGATTCCATCTGCATATACAATTTAAATTCTATTTAAGGTTGGCTGACCTGGGTACAATATCACACCAATTAAGGGATTATAGAAATGGGAAAGGAGGATAAAACCTGGAAAACCTTCATGCACTGCATATGATAGGCCAGGAACTCCAGGGACCGCCTTGCAATTTGCTATCTCAGTTTGGGGCATTGGTGCGCAACAACAACACAGTCCTAATTGTCCCCTATCCAAAGTTCCTGTACTGGAATCAAACTTGGGAGGCAGTGGTAGAGGGTCCATATTCTACCACTGGGGTATCCTCCTTTTTTCATCCGCATATACAAGACTGATATCATTGTTCTCCTACTTTGGGTGGGTCACCTTTATGACTATAGAACAATGATAAATTTTGCACTATAATTTTGAGAGTAAATTAGATAAAATTACACCAAACCTTATAATTTCACATGAAGTCAAAACCAATTAATATCTCATAATTCTGATTTGTTAAAACATAGGTTAGTGTGGACCATCTAGTACTAAAAAACATAGGTTAGTGCTGTGATAATAAGTGAATTAGACTATAAAAGCAAGCGCTATATGCTCTTAGAAGTAGTGGTTTGTAATTAAAAAGTCTTAAAAACATTATTATGCTCTAGATCTGGTACAAGTTTTTAAATTTTTTACTAACTTCAAAGAGACAATGTCAAATAAAGCTCTGCTGTTAATGACGCTTGAACCTTTACTTGATTTACCAAAATATTGACATAAGTGCAAACAGAATAATGGGATATATGGGTTGGGACCATCTAGTACTAAAAAAATAATGGGATATACTGTTTACTTAATAATTAGCAGCATCACTAGCTGAATCAATTGGTTGTAAAAGCTGTTAATCTATTAGGCTACTCTCATTAATAATAGTTATTGTAATCATCATGTTAACATTGTTTAAAGCACAACTATCAAGCACCAGGTGTGCTTGCTTGTCTTGGAGCTGCTTCACATATAGCCGCGGCACCTATTAATTGTTTTAGCTCTTTTTTCTTTATTTTGGATTAGGAACAACATTAGCCCCACTATTCATTTCTTTAATGTGTAAGTTTTAGGGGCATGATCTTTAAAAGGTTTGCTACAGTTGAACTGTTTTTTATTCTGCTAATTCATGTAGACTTGAACATAGGCAGAAACAGATTATTCCTTATTTATTCACCTGATCTTTTCCCGCATAAGACACTTTATTGTCAATAGATACAACCAATTTGAAGACGTCCTTTTTATTTCTGTAAAACTTGAAAGCATGGCCTTCTTGGTCGCACTTATAACAAGTGAGTTTTAACTTTTACGTCAGTTATTTTTGGTTTCTCAAGCAAGTTATTACTGGCTATGGTAGAGGCAAATACTCTAATATTGGCGACCTTTCTCGCATGATTTGCATTGCCTGTATTGGCATTATAGTAGCTCTTATTTATAGTATCAAATGTGGTCCCACAAATCCATAAAAAATCTACCTTCTGTTTAGATTTTGCATATGTATATAAGGCTGAAATTATAGTCCAAAGAAGATTTCTATAGGAAATGCCACTTTCTTTGCAATATGTGCGGTGAAATCACTCAAAGCTTTTTCATCAATGAGTATATGAGCTTCTTAATTAACCTAATAGAAAAGGTATAGATGGTCTCATCCATTTGAACATTATGTCTATGAATTCTAAATTCTGTTGGCAAAGAATTCAGGGATGCCAAATTCACCTATTGACTTTATATGCCTCAATATAAGTCTATAATTAGAGGCAAATTTGAGTAGGACAATATTTTGACTTCTGTATTCAGACTGTTGATCCCAGAGAAGCCTTTTGTGGCATATATATCCTACCATGGTCATCTCAAAAAGCCTAAAAAACACAGTAATACCATATCTTTCAAACTCCAGAAACTTTGGTGTTGAGCGAGATTCCAATTTATCAAAGGGTTTGTTGAAAAAAATTTTCATCCAACTATAGTCATTACTTGAGGATAAATGGCACCGCTAGGAGTAAGTGGGCAAGTATCTCCTGCACATTTCTCATGCTTACCTAGGTGGATTCAATATGTCTAGCATTATCAGGTGAGGAACTGTTTGCAAAAAGTTCAGTTTCTCAATCATTTCTAGCTTAGCGATAGCATACAGTTTCTTCCAACTTAGATAGACAATCTTTAATTGTATACTCCCATTCCTACTTTTTCTGCTTCCATTCCTTCAAAACCCATTTTTTTGCCGCATATCATCTAATTCTTTAGTCACTCAATGAATTATGTCAGCTTTTTATCCAAAGAATCTACTGATATTGTGACTTGATTTTATGTTTTAATCACGTCTGAACCATGTTTACTCATGAATACTTCCATATAATAAACCCTCTGTTAATATTTCCTCTTACAAAAAATACAAAGTCCAAGGTCTGTATTTTATCCTTTAAGTTTTTCTCAAACTTTATATCTCAATCTGACTTTGAGTTAAAAATTGCTGACAATAGGTTAAAATTCATGACACTTATTTACCAGAGCTGTGTTGCTTGTTAAAATGATACATTACTTCATTACTTTGCACCGGTATCAGTGGCGTGGCAGCCATTTTCATATAAATAAATTTAAGGATATTTCATAAAGTTTTCTGAAGATGAAAGCCCATAGCATATCACCACTGAAGTGTAGCCAATATGCTATAACAACTATTTAGCAATGTCACATAGTTTAGTATTTAATTGGAAACTAATCCTTTAATGGTGCTTACTTGAAGCACACTTTGTGAGGTTGAATAAAGACACAGAGAATCTAATACAAGCTAGTCGCAAGGTAGGCAGTAAATTGAAAATTGATGCTATTTTCTTAAGTATACAAAACCATTTGCAATTGTTTTCTGATGTCTGGTTTGTATAAATCTCATGTTTTTAGTGGTTGACTGTAAATAACTAGAAGCTCCTCCAGCTGTCCTACATTTTGTAAAAACTCTGGTAAAGTAGAAGGAGCCTGTCAGTGAGACGGCAAAGAAATTTTAGACTGTCCTGTCAGGTGAGATGCAGAAGCACTAAAAAGGCAGCTAGAATGCTAGATTTTTGCTGCTTGAATGATGTTGAATTTGGTCGGAAGGTGTGTGGCAATTGAGCGCTGATGAGCTGCAAGTGTAAAGAGAAGCCTAGCAAGGAACCAGGCTGTTGCAACTATGGACCCAGTGGACCTTATTGAAGAAAGTTGATCAATCAGGTTTGCTGTTTCAGTACCCTCCATAGGAGAGTTAGGAGCAAAGTTGAAGGTAATTGGGGTGATCCTTTCTCAGAGGGGAGAGAAATGGACCCAAGGATTCCAATATTCTGCTGACGGATGGCCTTTACAGTAGGGTTTAATTCAAAAAAATTCCTTACATAATATACCCAATTGACTGTAGCAGGAGCTATTATTACTATCATGACTGGTATTGACCAACCAATGTAGGGCCTGATGGGCCACATGGTTAGTGCCTTAAGGTAAAAAGCAAGGAAAAATTTGAAATAAATCAAAAATTGGTAACTTGGGGAGATTTTTAGGAATAGTGTATTTAAGAAAATCAACCTTTAATTCCCTCAGTATGTTACAACTGCTTTAATAGATGATTAATTTTTGGGGAATAACTTAGTAAAACATGGGATTAAGGCCATCAAGATTTGACCTAACCTGGCGAACTTTAAGAGGAGGGGAAAATTAAATAATCTGAACTGACTTAAAAGGAGTTTGTAGCGGGCTGAGTTGCTGTCAGTTCAACCTAAGACACCCAACTGGCAGTTTTCTGCATTTCCAATGTATAGCTCAATGGCGTCTTGCCCAATGGGCAATGGGAATCTCCCAAGGCCACCCATGTAGGGGAGGTCTTAAATGGTCAGAAACAAGTTTGGGATACCCAACCCATCTGCACCCAGTCACTTTGGCATCTGTTTGGTCAAATGAGATGCATTGATGACATTTATTTATTTTTGAGGTTAGAGTTTTGAGCTATCAGGTCTTTTGATGATGACCCAATGCATCAGTGAGTAATGCTGAAGATTTGAAATTTATGCATTTGTCTTAGGAAGTACATGCCGATCAGACTCCATCCACAATGTTTTTGAGATTATTTACAAATTGGCTGATGACATTTTCCTATGGCCCAATGCCATTGGCGAGTTTTACCAAGGATTTAACACCGGACACATTCTTCCTAAGAGGTATCTGACCGTCAGGCTTTGTCCCCAATGGTTTTAAAGTTTTTTTTGAACTGACGGCAATGTTTCCCAATGGGCCAATGCAAGTGGCGAATTTTGTAACGGACAAAAACGTCCCAGTTTTTGACTGACATCTTGCCTTTGGATTGGCGGATGGGCGCCTAAAGATTGTCTGATATGAGGTTCCCTTGAGGTAAGTGCTTTGGCTCATCATACTCACCAATTCAACCTCAGATTTATGGAAATTTAAAACAAGAACAGACAACACAGGTAAGTGAGGATTTTGACCCTGAAACTAGCCTTGTTTTATCTTTAATGAAAATAAACACGTTGATGAATTTTATTCTAGTAACATAGGGCACCACAAATGACACATTAAAAATCAGAGCATTTGGCAGATTAGTTCGCTGCCAAATCTCAACTTTTTTGATAAGGATACAAAATTAGGATTGTTGTGAGATTCCAGGTAAGACAAGGCAAGAGCGGCCCTAAGTCCACTAGAGAGACCCACATGAGGGTGGGAAATTAGAAAGAATTATAAACTGAATTCAAATTTGCGTGGGCCTGACCTTATAAGGTGTTTTTTCTGGGGAGCCTCTCCGCACCATTCTAAGTGCCCCAAGGTTCATAAAGAATAGCTTGGGAGGGGAACAACCCAGCGCTGAGCCCGCATGAACCTCAAAACCCCAAAATAGTTTTTTAACTCCATATTTAAAAGTCTGAATCTCATGTCATAATGTTATGATTGGTTTAACCCAACTGTTAGAAAATTTTTCTAAATATTCAATGCTTGATTCCTCTTTTACTGAATGTGCAATCCCGTTGGGCTTCATTATAGAGGGTTTAAGGCTTCCAGACCTTGATTAAAAGGGCTCAGTGCCATCAACTTCATAGGAACCTTTCAGCTCATGGTATTGGTGACATTAAATTATTTTGGCATAAATTTCCTCAATTCGCTGTACTAATTCAGTAGAGGCAATTGCAGGGACAGGTGGTAGAATCTTCAGAGGGAGGACTGTTACCCTACGCCATCAGCCTCATGTGCAAGATCACCCTGTGAGATGAAGGAACAGCTGCTCTCTTTGTGACCCTTCTTAGTGGGGAATGGGAGTACCGCCCAGTCCAGGCAGAATGGATGCTACCCTGAACTTACAGAGACAAGGTAATAAAATGCTTAAAGTACTTTCTTTTTTTCATTAAATATTAAGTGGAAAATAAGAAACAGGCTTTGTCAATAGTGTTAGTGGGTAACAACTGGAATCCTTGCAGTAAACTGTTCTCTCACATCCCCTTATTTTTCTGAATTCTCTCCATAGGCTTTTGAATAAATAGTGACAGCGATTTCCTTACCCAGATGTACTCCAGGTTTGCCTTTTTGGGTTTTCTGCGCTCATTCCCCTTGAATTAAACATTATTCCTTTTTCTAGATGACTCTCCGCTCATACTTAATATAGTTGCAGAAAGATAATCTTGGCTCAGAATCCCACCTGTAGTAAGCACCACCTGTTAGAAGTGGTGGCTGCACAGGTTTACAGGATGTTCCCTTTATAAAACAATTTATTCCTGTATGAAGACAGGAGGCGTAATTTAAACCAGACACAGTTCAGTTAAGACTTTTAAATAAGATGAATAATTAGCTAGATAAACTAATGATGAGTAGTGGTAGCATAGCGGAGTGGTTCCTGCTCCACTCTGGGTTAGGTTTTGATTGAAATAGGTTCAAAACCAGCACAGGCTAAAAACCTCAGCATGGTGTATATGTCCTAAGGTCAACCCACCTCGTTTACTTTAAATAAACTAGTAGCGACTGTAAAAGGTACTTTACTGGAATATTATCCACCTATATATTTATGACTCATGCAATCTAGTGCCCATCTATTAAAAATCATTGGCATTAGTTGTAAAAAACTTATTATCATTCATCTTATGGTGTTTCATTTGCCTCACAAGCTTTTTACTATATCATAAAAAAGTAACTGATCCCAATACCTGTGAAAGTATGTCTGTCATATTGATCATAATTATTCCATTGATTATTCTATAAAAATGATAATTCAGAGCTTCCCTAGTGGAAGCCTAAAGTCCTTGGAAATCATTAATAAAAAAGAATCTATGCATGATTAAGATAAAGTACTTTTGTAACATATTAGCAAAAACATACCCTGTTAAATTTCAACAGACTTCATCCCTATTCATACACCTCATAATTGTTGATAATATAATTTTCTCACACGGCCCATTATTCATTAGGATGTTAAATTATACTCCCAAATAAAACTCAACTTTGAACTTTTATAATTGTTTAATTTATGAACAAGGGAGGCAACATGCAAAAGTTATCATAAAATTCTGAAGCGCTTTAAAATTTTCTAAAAAACTTAGAATTTCTTGTAACTCAGCTTTGATATAGAAGGAACTTTACTTAAGTACATGATCAATAAGCCCTTATGAGGGATGGATATTATATTATTATATGTTAATTTATATGGTAAATTCTATACCCACTCTACCAATCCAAAATGGATTCCATTATTACATTAAATGCAATTATTCCCATCAAGGAGAAACCAATGTTACTATCAAACATTTTCTCATGCCTAATTTACATAAAAAGGCACTAGATTACTGCCTTTGTTTATATGTTGCCAGCAAATAATGAAGTAACAAGAACGATGGTAATCCTGACATTTTCAGGGTACTCTGAAAAAATGTAGTTGAATTACCACTCAACTAAAAACCGTCTGAACTTAACCTACCAGTCCAGTCATCACTGGTAAAGACCTTTAATAATTGGTTTAAGATATAAAGTTTGACAACCACATATTGTCCTTATGGTCATGAATTCTTGATAAGCCTATTCTACCCCTCTATCATTTTGTTCTCTGATTTAAGTGTGGGGAATTTTGTGATTGTTTTGACTAACCATCTGAAAAATTATTTATCTATTTGTATACTCTTTAATAATTAGATAGAAGTTTTATTAATCTGGCCATTACACCAATGGCAATTTACAAACAAATTAATATTAATACTAAATTGGGCTACATAACTAACAAAATTGTACCCTATGTTAACTCAGAGACTGTAAGGTTCTCTGATCTAGATATAAAGCTAGTATAGCCTAGCACCCTATAAGCCTCAAAGAAGGTCTAACATAAGTCTCTCCTTCTAACCCATCTCACTGATCTAGGACATGCCCTAGATGAAAATTTGTATCATCTGTTTTCCCTTGTTTTCCCTACTTATCCCCCAGTGCAATTTCTAGTCCTAAACTACCATCATCTTCAAACTTACAGAATGACACTTGCAGAAAATCAGCCAGACTGTATTAAGCTTTTATAATCCTATAAAGATTAATGTTAAAAGGGCTAAGACGAGGGCAGGATACCACAGTGGTATAATAGGAACCTCTATCACTGCCTCCCCGAGTTTGATTCCAGTACAGGAACTTTGGGTAGGGGACAATTATGACTGTGTTGGCGTTGCATACCAAAGCCTCAAACTGAGATAGCAAATAGCAAAGGTTGTCTCTAAAGTTCCTTCCCTATCATACGCCGCGCATGGAGGTTTTCCAGAATTTTTCCTCCTTTCTAATTCATACAATTTCCCATTAGTTGGTGCAGTATCATCCCAGGTTGGCCCACCTCAAATAAAATTAAAATTAAAATAAAAGGGCTAAGACCCTCCCCAAACAAAGAGCTCTAACTGGGGTGCCATCAGTTAAAAAATTGGATACCAGGGGCATCCCAGGCGAAAAACTCTACTAAACGAACCCTATATATTTCTTATCTTTTGTGGAAAAGGTAAGCAACAGGATTTGATCAAATCAAGTTTGGGTGACGCTGAAGCAAAAATTAATCAATTTTTACATTTTGACTTGAGATTCAGATTTCCAAATATTGAGTCAAAATGCTATTTTGGGGCTTTGAGGTTCATATGGGCTTGGCGTTGGGCTGTGCTCCTCCCGAGATATTCTTTATGCATCTTGGGGTGCAAAGAGAAGTGCAGAGGGGCTCACCAGAAGAGCGACCTTAAAAGGTCAGACCCACATGATTCTGAACTCAGTTCAAAATTTTTTCTCATTTCTCACCCTCATGTGGGTCTCTCTAGTGGCCTTGGGGCCACTCTTGCCTTGTCTTACCTGGTATCCTGTGTCAAACCTAATTTTGTATCCTCAAAAAAAAAGTTGAGATTTGGCGGCTTACTGATCTGCCAAGTGCTCTGGTTTTTTCATGTGTCATTCACAGTGCCCTATGTTATAGGGATAATTTGTCACCGTGTTTATTTTTGTTTTTAATAAAACAAGGCTAGTTTTGGGGTCAAAATTTTCGCTTACCTGTGTTGTCTTCTTTCATTTCAAATCTCCATAAAGTCTGAGGTTGAATTGGTGAGTATGATGAGTCAAATCACTTAACTCGAGGGAACATCATATCAGACAATCTTTTGGCGCCCTCGCCAATCCAAAGGCAAGATGTCAGTCAAAAATTAGACGTTTCATTCTTTACAAACTCAATATTGAACTGGGATGTTTGATCCCCATGCAAAATCTGTTAGGTATAATATTTATTTTAGATTGGGTCATTGTAGTTACTAAGCCTTCTCTCCATCTAACAGCTTTAAAATCCAGCAACCTTGCTAATGGCAGGGTGTTAATTATTGTTTTTTCCTTAATCTTATAATAGTTTCTGAAGTCTAAAACATCTTTAAATATAAAATAAATATACTTATATTTTTAAGATTAAAATTTTCTAAATCTTTAAAGTTAAAGGCCATGCAAGGGTCTAAATTATTGCACCTATTTGAAAAAAACCTTAAGATGATAAATACACTCAACTATAAAAAAATAGCACCTCCAACATTGCGAGGAATCTTATCTCATCACGCTTTTTAGTTTAGAGCTTCAACACCCATCTCTCACTTTACTCTCTCAATTTCCCACCAAAAAGGTGCCAATTAATAGTCTGTGCTTGTTATTGTAGTTCTTGATGCATCCACATTTACAGGCCAGTTTTCTTATGGAACGCCCTTTTCCTAATAAAGACCAATGCCAACAAAAATCAACTATTATCAAACAATCACTATCTCAACGGTGTGAAACCCCTAATCACTAATCTTTATTAATTTTACCTTGAGCTAGTTTTTAATGAAGTCATTCCAATTATAATATATTTCTTCAATACCCAGCTCCATATGAAAACATGATGTTTATAAGCTTTATTATTGCCAGCTATTAGTCCCTACAAATTGGTAAATAATGGAATGCAATTTGTTGTAAAATGCCCCAAGGACTATAAATTAGTTTCCCTGCTTCTTATAAATATCTATTCATATACCCTACGTTGATATTATGATATGAATGGATGATAAACCCTGAATAGCTATGGCATATTGATGATATCTGAGGACCATGATGATTAGTTACAATTATTTGAGCACCTTAATTTGAGGTGATATTGGGTTATAAATGGTTTTCATTGGATTGCCTCCAAATAAGGTAAAAAAAATGATGTCAACACTTGATGAATATTAATTAGATTGCCTAAAACTAAGACAATTAGAATTTAAGAATACCATATAATTCCAGAACCAATGAGAATATGGTGGAACCAGATAATCTAAGCAAGGGACTGGTATCATCTGAAGTCGTTGAGATATAAGCAAGATGGTCGATTGAAAGAAGAAAGTTGTTTTATTTTTAAGAGAGCAAAACAGTGAGGAACCGCTGTATTTATTGAAATAAATAAAAGAGTTTCTGGGGCAATTGCTTCATATTTTATTACATTTTCAAGTGTGTTCTGAGGACCAACGATCCTCACATAATCCGTCCATTGTTCAGTGAGTTAAAACTGTGTGCCCTTACAGCATATCCTAACAGTATCACTAGAAATTTTCACAGTGGTGCTCACTACAGGGGGCCCATTGATCAACCACTAAAAATTAAAAATCTCTAGTCGCCAGCCATGTCAACCAGGCCTGCTTTGGTATGGAATCTTCACAAAACACTGCACTAGCCAAATATGAGGAACTCAAACTCACTTTAGACACGGTGCTCAAAAACAGGATGAACTTCTTCAGAAGCAGAAAACATTATGCACCAGCTTGACAGCACGTTTAGCCAAATGAAAATTCTGGGACAACAAAACAAGCAACTTGCTAATCGCTTGGATGACACTACCAAGCAACTGCATTGCGCAGAGCGGAAATTTAATGGTACCTCCCAGCTCTCTCATTGGGAAGAGGAAGAATAACAAGGGTCTGCTTGTGGAAAATTATACGATGAGGAATATTACACAGGCATGAGCTACTACACCCAGGAGGGCAGCTCTGGGTATGGTTATAAATTTTAGAGCCAATTCCCTCAAGTGATTGCAGTGCTACCCACCACAAAGGCCCATGCTACCTCTGAAGCGGCAGACATCCCAACCTCCGCTGAAAAAGCTCCTCATTGGGAGACTTCTTATGGGTCTCAGCCCATTCCTCAGTACGACCCAATAAGTTGTGTCTATGAGTGGTAGGAGGAGTTCTATATTGAGAAGCTGCCTCTGTTAAATTGCAATGGGAATATCTATGGCTTCTTTAAAGTTTTGAGTTTGCAGTGGAAGGTGCCTCAGATCATGTAAAGATAAACTGTTGATATCTACCTTGGATGTTAGGAGTGTCAATCAAGTCACCTGCTACCTTCTAAGCAGCTCCGTTATCTACCAAGAAATGAAGGATACTGTGTTGTGATGTTTAGGGGTACCTCAAAAAATGTCGCAGCAAATGGCGGAGTTCTTGAAAACTGGGCTCCACCATAATGAGGCCCTCACGGCGTTTGCTGGATGTTTTACAGTGGAAATCATGTGCTAATTGGAGCAGGCATTTTAGTGGAAGCTGACATGTGCGTTACATTGACCTCCATTTTGAAGCCATACCATGAGCTTTACAATGTCATTTCCCCATTTTTGATGAACACATCCCCCTGCTCAAAATTGTATAGTTCTTGCGCCGTATATCCACTAACTTCCCTCTGCCCAATATAGAGTGGAAACATACCATTGCCATTGCCAAACTCTCTTATTAGAGGGGATTCTTCTATCCTATCAGATTCCGCCTAGTAACCCTCATCCTTATTATAATCATGCACCTTGCCCTTTGCCAAGTTATCCCCAGAAATTTTACTTTTGCTCTGGTCCTGATTATGAAACTTGGCAGCAACCCAACTACCAACCCAGACCTAATTACGCCAAATGTCAGTAATTGTCCTACTGATCTGGCCCTGGTTACACCAAACATTAACAAAATTATCATCCTGGACCCGCTTATGAGAACTAAGGATGCAGCTCTTATGTGGTTTATTGCTTTGAATGTGGTCGCCCTGGCCACTTGTCCCAGAGTTCCCCTAACTTTCATGTTCATTGCGTGCAACAGGATCAATAATACCAGGGAAAAAATGGAGGGGAGTAGAGATGGAACTTTTTACCTCTGCTATCACAATCACATTGTACCATATAAATCAATTGTAGTATATTTAGCGGAAGTCCCACAATACAATGATGTGATTCTATACCAGCAACCAGTTGGAGGAGTAAACGTACTGACACAAGTGCAAACTAAGGCCGCGGTGAATGAAGGATCTCAGGAGCAACCAAAGCCATACTACTGCCAAATGCTTAATCAATCTTCTTCAGAAAAGCTTGATCCAGCTGCAGATGCGCCAACCCTGAAATGAGTATACTTCGCCCTTCCAGTAGACATCATTGGTAAATAACACCCCAAAGTTTGTGAGGGGATTATGAGTTTAAAGGGAAAAAGGATCCCATAGATATTCATGTATTAAACAGTCAATACTCTCCTTATTCTGAGTATACATACTGTGACACTTTTGTAGCAAAAAATAGAGTTTGCGCTATAACAGATACAGGCGCTCCAGTCAACATAGTTTCTACTAAGTTGATGGCAAAGTTGACTTTAAAGCTTGATGTTAACCATTAAATGGTTTACGGGACCACTGGATCAGATAGCACGGTCTCTGAGGGAGCGTACAGCATGTTACCTTTGCAGTTTAGGTCCATTGTCATTGTAGCTTAAGCAATAGTGCTACCCAACAGTAACTACGACCTGCTAATTGGAACTGCTTCCCTGTGACACTTTGGTGGTTTCATTGATATAATGGAGGAGACTTTTGAAATTATGGGGCAGCAGATCCTGATTTGCTTTACCTCTATTAGAGTGTCAAAGGATCTAGTGCACATGGGCCATATCAATCTTGTATATAGTAATGAGTGATTCTGGTTTGCTATCATCAACTAAAAATCAAGACTCGGCCCCTTCCCCAGCGGATATATGAATATCAAGGGCTACCTCTCCGAGCTGCTGGGCCTATTTCAATTCCTTCTGGACATCGAGTCATATTGAGCACTGAGTTAGAGAACTAATTGCCAGCCAGGCTCTATGGGGAGGTCATTTGGCCTTATAAGCAAATGTGGCTTGAGCCTCATGTGGCTCGGGGATAACACTTCCAGGCCATGGGGAGATCAAGGTTTTGTTAGCAAATCTCTATACTGAACCAATGCAAATTCGCCTACACCAATTAGTGGCATATTACACTTACCTCAGTCAAGAAGGTCCTTCAGGTTCACAAGTTCAATTCTTTGGATGAATATAAACTAACTGTCAAGTTGCAGCCCAGCACAATGACAGTTGTAACGCAGGAGAAATTTATAGGGTAATCTGAATAACAAAAAGTCAAGCCATAGCTTTATTTCAGAAGCATAAGGAGATTTTTGCCGTTAAAGACCACAATTTATGGTTTTCTCAGAGGGTGGTCCATTGATTGGACACTGGGGATCATCCTCCTATTACATCTTGGCCAACCCACCAGTCAAGAGAAGCTGAAGACATTGTCACTGAGGAAATTGATATGTTGCTGAAACAAGGGATGCTCAAACCATCAAAGGAGTCTGTGGTCTTCGCCCAATTGATTGTAAAAAAGAAGGACTGTACCAACTGGGTAGTGATAAACTACCAGAAGCTCAATAGTATTACAAAGAAGGGCTCATATCCCTTGCCTCATATTAATGATGCATTGGATCAGTTGGGAGGATCTCTCTACTTCTTGATGATAGTTTTGATATCTAGTTATTGGCAAGTTTGAGTTGACCACAGCGGAACAGAAGAAATGCACCATAATCACATCTGAAGGCCATTTCCAACTGACATGTATGCCACAAGGGCTGAGTAATTCTCTGTTTACGTTCCAATGAGCCATGGACATTATCCTCAGCGACTTGAAGCTGTTATGTGTCCTTGTATACCTCATAATATCAATGTTTTCTCTTGAACCTTTTCTGCGCACCTGGATCATCTAGAAGAAGTATTCTGCTGGCTTCTGAGGCAAACATCAAGATTAAGCCTCTTAAATGTAACTTCTTCAAGGCCAGTTGGAATATATGGGGCTTTTTGAAAGACTCAAAGGGGTAGAATCCACAGCTGGCTAAGGTGGAGGTTATCTAAAAATGACTATATTAAACAGTAAGCGCATCATAAATGTATTTTTGGGAATGGTAAGCTACTACCAGCGTTTCATCCCTAACTTCAACTGTATTAGGGGCCGCTATTTGATATTTTAAAGAAGAATGCTATGTTTGAATAGAAGGAACGCCATCAATACTACTTTGACAAAATTCAGATGGCGCTGATCAGTGCGCCAGTGTTATACTATCCAAACTTTGATAAAGAGTTTATTATTCAGATGGATGCGTCCCTTTTCGCTGTTGGGGCGGTACTTTCTCAGAAAGACAATGAGGAGGAGGAGCATCCTGTTGCATAATCATTGAAGCCTGAACTTCCATGAGCATAATTATACCATGACCAAGCTGGAGTGCCTAGCAGTAATTTACATGTATAAGAAATTTAAGGTGAACTTGCATGGGGTGAAGTTTAATTTTGTAACTAATCATGCATCATTATTCTGGTTACAGAACCTCAAGGAGCCTGAAGGGCGTCTAGCCCAATGGGCCCTCAAACTGAAGGTATATGACTTTGAGATCCTCCACTTACCATAAGCAAAACGCCAGAACGTTGACTGCTTATCTAGATTGCCAACCATTGCTGTGTTGGAGGATCTCAGCGATGCGATATATGATAAGATGCTCAGCGGAGAATATTACGCTGAAACTCCCCAAGATATAAAAGCATTAAATGAGATTCGAGCAAATACCTTCCATCAGAATGGGGAGTTGTACAAGCGAATTGGCGATTCTAAAGTGAGCTTCACATGACCCTTGGCATAGCCTAGCATTATAATGAGCGCAAACCGAGCAGTTAGACCTGGTGGTGTGCGCAAGATGATGGAGTTGTTGCATCCTCAGTATTACTGGTAAAGCATGAACTTTGATGTGCTCAAACCCATTTCCTGTTGCCATCAGTGCCAAGTGTAAAAACCATTCCACCAGAGGACTTCATAACGGTTAATAAAAATTTATTTTGCTTGGCATACAGTTTCCCTTGATGTCGTTGGCCCTCTGCTAATGGGAGCTAACTGGTCCAAGTATATTCTGGTGGTGATCGACCACTTGACCAAGTAGGTTGAAGCATGGGCGATACAGAATTTGGAGGTAGTCACACTGGCCAAGTTCATAAATTAAATGTATTATCTAGCGACATGGCTGCCCTCTGTTCATTCTTACCAATAATGGAACCAACTTCACCTTGCACATCCTTCCAGAGTTGAATGAGATATTGGGCATCTTCAGTGTTCTGATGACCCCATATTACCCATAAGTCCAACGGAATGGTTGAATAGGTCAATGGGACCCTGGTAAATATACTCCAGAAGCTGGTAGCGGATAGACCCTCTGATTGGAGTTCCTTCTGTCCACCCTCATATTTGCTTATAAAATTAACTATTATTCCGCCACAAGGAAGAGCCACTTTAAATTATTATATGGATGACACCCTTCTCTTCTGGCATTGCTTTATTCATAAATAGAAGATATTGGCGGAATGGATCCCATCCATTACTTGACTAATTTAGCTGACATGTTGTTCAAGTGGCAAAAGAAAGCATACTATATTATCTTGGCCAAAAAGATTAAGAATCAGGCTGCCAATCAGGCACGGCGTAGAAGGTTAGTTCAGCTTCAAATAGGAGAAGTGTTTTGCTCCATGACCAATACAGGTTTGGCAGAAACACAAGTTGGCCAACATCTGGATTGGTCCGTCCAAATAATTTGTGAAAAAGGGCGTTGACACCTACACTATCTAAGATCCAACAAGTAATTAAATCATTAATTGAGTGCACATGAAGTTCCTCTGAGCGTACAAGAAATTGGAGACTTATTGTCCAGTCAAGGGGGGTATTGTCAAGTTTCTGATATGAGTGGACAATAAGCCCTGAATAGCTATGATGGATTGATGATAATCCGCCAACCACGATGATTAGTTTCAATTATTAGAGCGCCTTTAGATGAGGCGATTTTGGGTTATAATTGGTAATCATTAGATTGCTCTAAATAAGGCAAAAAAATGATGTCAACATTTGATGTATATTAATCAGGACGCCTCAAACTAAGGCAATTAGACAAAAAAACCATATTCTGATGGAACCAATGAGAATACAGTAGAAACAAATAGTCTAAGCAAGGGACTAGTTTCATCAAAAGTCGCTGAGATATAAGCAAGGTGGGCAATGGTAATAAGAAAGTTGTTAGTAGTTTTGAGAAAGCGGAACAGCAAGGAACTACTATATTTTTAAATAAATAAAAGTGTTGTAGTGGCAATTGCTCTATATTTTATTACATTTTCAAGTGCGTTTGGAGGACCATCAATCCTCGCATTGTCCATCCATGTTCAGTGGGTTTGACCTGTGTGACTCTTATGGCGTATCCTAGTGTTATTGCTAGAATTTATAACATCCTAATATTCTCATGTGCTTCTCAGTTATTAACAACTTGCACTAATGAGAGCCCTGGAAGCGAGAGGAGCATATCTAGATAATAAACATCATCAGTAAAGGGATCTTGATACCAATAGATTTCATAATATAGTTAAAAAACAATACAGCCTTCTTTTAGCCATTGTTAGTATCCAATACTACGGTATGCTGAATTTTAACTGAATACTAACTTATTGTGATTAATTTAGGATTTATTTCTTTTTCCTCAGATATCTGTCCTTGTACATATTACCTGGTATTTAGTGTTTTTGCTTGTGATACTGGGAATTAATGCAAAAGAATAAAAGGTATTACAGACACTTAGAATACTTCAGTAGTTATAGCACACAAGTAACTTTCTTAATTTTCTGAAGAGATTGAGGGTAGTGGGGATCAAACTGCAATTTCTTAGCCGTGCTAATAAATGAGTGACCTGCATCAAACGCATAGTCTTTGACTTCATCTTTGGCCTCATTAGGAGTCAGTTAGTGAATTGGTTCAGGAAATTCTGTAACAAAGCATCATTGCGCCGTGAAGTGCCTACAAAAGAGGGAAGTTGGTGGGGCGGTCACCACTATAAAAACCAATTAATGGTAATTCTTTTATGTGAAAAACACTTACAATGGCAGAAGTGATGCTTGGTAATGGAATAAGGAGGCAAATAAAAATTCTGTCAATAAAAATCCTGCTTATCATATAAGGTTGCTTATTGTCATCACCCACTTGAGAGAAGCAAAAGGATTGGAGACAGCAAATTAGGGCCAGAAACATGAGATTATGGAAGGGTGTATTCAGTTGTTCTGAAAACTATCAACCTATTTAATTTAGCTGGTTCCTTGTAACTTTAAAGTCTGTGTTACTCAACTACATCATGTAGTGAACGTTAATTGTAAACTTTTAAGTCTACTGCACAGGCTCTGATGTGTGCGTTGTATAGATTGTTATTAGTGATTGAAGGGTTTAGCATTAAATAAAGACTATGGCCCATTTGAGATTCTCATAACCAAATTGAGTATTGCCTTTAACGTTAGTCTGGTTCTAACGCTTTTCTTCTAATCCTTGAAGGTATTTCTAAAAAAAGTAGACCTTCTCCCTCTGACTCTTCTCCTGATAGAACTTATTTAATAGTAGGCTCAAAGGTTCTCTATTCCTCTCTTAAAGAGGTAGCTGGTGGAGTAGCTGATATCCACTTGGACAAGGGAACCTTTTCCTTTAACTCTAATCTCAAGTGTTTATAAATAGAAAATGGATAAAAAAAATCTTTTTCGCTTCCACTCTAATCCTTAGAGTATACAATATAAATTGCAAACTATCTAAATGCTATTCCAAGTTAAACTGACAAAATATTGTATAACTTAATAAATTACAAGGGAATTTATAGGGAGTTTGGCTCCCAGGTCTTCCGTTAGCGCCCTAATAAGAAACAGCAGCTATCACTGATAGATTAACCCTCTGGAGACGTCCCAAAAGATGATCTTCCACATCCAGCTATTCTTATTTAACCACCATCTAGAATGTAACCCCTTCTTACTTGAATTGAAGATCATGCCCCAACGCCTTTGCTCAACTTAGCGTCTTATCTTCCTTAGGGCAGCAACCTGCTTGGGCAATGGGACCTTTTACCCTATAATAATAGGTTGCATCATCTAAAAGGTAGACTAGCAAGTTGCTACAAAAAGCTTTGTCAATGCACAGCAACTAATAATATTTCCTTAATCTTTTGGTGACAAACTCTGATTAACTCCTACAATATAAGTAAATTATCAGCAGTTAGATTAGGAAATTGAATCGTTTAGTTAATTGATGGCCATCCTACTCAATGAAACAACACTAATCCAGTGGAATGAAATCCTGATGGATAGTTAAATTCTTCAATTAAGAATTATAACAAATAGTAATAATTATCTCTTATGATACTTTATATACACTAAGGTAAATCACCCCACAGATAAAGCAGATTGTGTTTTAGTTGATTAAGCTGGATTGTGTGGGCATACTGAAATCATGACATGCCTGATCTTCAATTCGATCTGTAATTTTTTAGAAGTTTGTTTCTGATAGGATGTGAAATAGGAGCAGCGCCTGAAGAGTTTAGGGTGAGGGAGAGTTAATTAAAACCATTTGAATATTCTTTTTTGGGGAAGTGGTGGGGATATCTCTGGAGGAGGATGGGCAGTGGCGCTGCAGTAATGAGAGAGAATTTTAGCATTAGCTTGAAATGGTCTAAACCAAAGCATGATGGCAAATAGTGGTGTCAATATCCACGCAGGCTCAGGTTGTAGGGCCAGGGGTGAAGCAAATCACTGTGTATGGGGATATGTGAGTATCCTGGTGGGAAATATAGATTGTTGCAAAGTTCTGAGGCTCTGTGAGTCAGCTAGCCCCACTGGAGACAAATTACAAGATGTGGTCAACGCTATAAGTAGCAAAATCCTTCAAGAGAATGTGTGGAGTTTTTTAGAGGAGGGAAGGTTGAGAAAGCCAGAAAATAAACCGCCAGAGCGTCTTCCACTAGCAACTTGAATGGAGTATTGGTGATGAATATAATTAATAAGTGATATTGTGCTGTGACCATAGCGTGGGCTTTAAAGAAGCCAAGGTTGAAGTCCATTGAAGGTGCAGAAATAAATAAAACTGGTGGGCTTAAACACCTCCAATGACAACTTGATGATGGTTGCACTTGCATAGAGAAAGAGGTTCTTGTACTAGGCCCTAAGGCCAAAGCACATATCACTCAATAAAGCATCAGAGGGCTCTGAAGCACCACCTGGTAGCACGTGAGGTGTTGGGATAGGTACTAAGTGGGACAAAGCGAAAGATGGGATTTTGAGAGCTAGCACGGTCAGCCTTAGAACGCTTTAATAGTGATCAAAAAATACCAGAAGTGGTGCACCACCACATCATGTGATGGAAGCAGTCGTCAATCTTGTCAACGTCTAAGATAAATATGTTTGACAGAAAAGGGAGTTGTATCATACTGGAATTTATATAATTCAGCATATTGATTAATGCAAAAAAATTTATGTCCTTACTTTATCTTACCTGATAAAATATCTTTAATAACAATTGAAAATACACTCTAAGAGCTTACTGGCTTTATTTACCTATAAGAGCTAATCAAAATATTAAAATTATAATCTCCCAAATACTTTTAAAATTAATATATCTGCAATCTATTAAAGTACTATAATTTGGAGCAAATAATCACATAAATGATGTATCTTTTCTCTCCATATTTAAGATAAAAAGAAATTTTCTGTTCCTATATTTCTACAAAACTATCCTTTTAAATTTTTGGCCCCATCAAGGGTTTATCCCCTTTGTTTCAAGTCTAATAACTTTAGGTGTGATTTTGGTGGAAATCACTAGCATAACACTACCCTGCTAATTCAAGACCTACCCTGGACATTTTATGTATCCTAGTCCAAATTGGTTACTCAAATTTACGTCTGTTCATCTCACTAAAATAGCACTATTATTTTGAATATATTTTTTTAATATTTTAACAATATCTAAATATCAGTAATACCATAAAGGCTACATGATCTTAACTTATTAGACCCTTTATTCTCAACAATCTAATCATCAAATTAATATAGTGAAAAAGTTGTCAGCTAGTTTCCACTTTGTCTCTGTTTGATCAAATTTAAATGTTTAATGGGTTGCTCCAGTAGTAGATTATGGAACTAATCACCATTATTTCATATTTAATCCCTGTAGATGAACTTGTGTAAATGACAATTTATGACTGTGTTGGAGTTGCACACCAATTCTTTGATAAAGATAGCAAATAGCAAGGTGGTATAAAGAGCTTCTAACTTATCAGAAAGCCACGCATGAAGGTTTACTAGGTTTTTACTCCTCCCATTAATTTTGTATACCTTTTTATAGATTAATCTGTGAGTTATAAACACCAAGTCAGCCCACCTCAGTTACATAACAAAAAATTTATAAGGACACTATAATCTATATAAAGTATTATCCTTGTAAGGGATGGGGTCTCTCCAATGATGAACTAAGTACTATATAGAACCAGCAGGTGATTATCCAAAAGAAAGTACACCAGAAAGGGTTCTGTTTGTCTCATCTAGTACTAAAAAAAAGGGTTCTGTTTGTCTGAATATCACAATTATGAGGGTGAAATATTCCTTTAGAGTTCATTCTATGCTTAATCACAACAGCGCTCCTAGCCTTCAGGAGATGGCAAAGAGGGAGGCTACAAAACTGGATTCAGTGTCTTGATTTGTGCAATTATAATCTATCTAAATTTTTTATTTATTAAACTTTAAATTATAGTTTGAGCTGACTAAATTTATCTAATTTAAGCTAGATCTGTGTAAGAAATCAGAATTGAGGTTGGAAATTAAATGATTCTATATATATGTGAAGTGATATCATATAAGCATATTAAAGTTTAGATGACTATTTCTAATATTTTTGAAGGAATTTCTATAATTTGCAATTGCTCTGAGAGAAAATTGTAATTAATTGATTTGAGATTAAATAATTGTATCAGCGATCATGCCATTTTCTAAGGCCTACTTTTAGGCTAAACCCCTTTACTTTATTGTGAGCTTGTTTAAGTTTCAAAATTGAGATTGATCTTTGAAGTGTAAAAGACTAAGATTCGTCATATGTTTAGACCAACTTCTCCATGCATCAAAAATTCTCGTCATTTGGACCCCTATTAGTCCAAACCATCCATTCTTCTGCACAGGAATTCCAATAATTAATTTGGCGCTTTCTAATGGTTCTATCTTAAATGAAAAGTTCAGATAAAAAGCTTCAGTTGGGTGGATCCTCCAAAAGTATAAAAGGGCCATAATCTACAATTTGGGTTCCAATTTGTATGGCTCCTAAAATTGACATTATCCCTAATTGTGATAATGTGATGGTCAGGAATATCTTATACCATCACATCCCCTTCTTTAATAAAAATTACTTGATTTTATCTGGGCAATGGCAACAAACCTTGGCAGTTTGACATCTGAATTCTTCTATGGGACATTCTTTTCTGTTTACCAGAATTTTATGTTAACTACATACTAAATTACTTTCCACAATTTTATTGACCTTGTACTCTGGAATTCTAAAAAATACAGGATGCAGGTAATTTTTTTCTCCGGTAAGATTAAAAACAATCTGAGTTTGAAATTGTGGGTAGTGGGCTTAGCTCTCAATACTTCTGATAAGGATAGTTAAATGCTACCTGGTTTATTTGATTACCTACCTTGTAAGTGACCTTTCATATTGGACCAGACTTGTTTTGTGTGCCTTTTTATGTAGTTCTAAAGTGGATTAGTACATAGCCTCACACCTTTGTTCCACAATTTTCATGTCTCTTCTTGTCTGCTTTTAAAGCTGGGTGGTTACTGCGCACTCCAGACGTTGCTTTAGAAGTTAAGAAACTTCCTTTGCATTCCTGGCGATCTTATCTACAAAGGGGTTGTGTCCTCTTGCTGAGGACTCCCAGGGTCTGAATAATACCTGTGGTTGGCAAAGAAGGGGGACATGATGATTGATTCATAAAAAGAGTTGTTTTAAGAATTTTAAGCTAAAGCTAACTAATACCTCCAGTTTGTTTATTTACCTGATACATAGCAATGGAGGTACTGTTCCAGAATCTGATTTATCCTCCTGCCTATCCATTGAATTGTGGATGGTAGGAAAATAATCAACAAGCTTGATTTCTAGATTTGCAAGTAATTGTCTTAGAACTTAAAAACTGAGGCACATGATCAGATATGATTCTTCTGGTAATCCATGTCATAAGAAGACTTTTTCAAAAATAATGCTATTGTCCCTTTTAGTTATCATTCTTAGAGCTTGGAATGAACTCAGCAATTTTGTTAATCAGTAAACTTTTATCATTAGTGAATAAGTTCCTTTGAACTTAGGTAGTGAGGAGTAAAATTGAAATTATGGATGAACATGGCTTAACGGGCATCTGAAGGGGAAGTAACTTCCCTGCTGGAAATTTGTGTTGAGGCTTGACTTAGGTGCACGTCAGACATTAGGATACATATTACTTGCTCTTTGACTAATTTAGGACATGATTAGTGGCTTGTGATTGGTTCTAAGGTTTTTTGATTATCAGGTGTCCAGTCAACTGTTGGTTATGACGGGTATCCAAATCTCCTTTATAATCTCTCAGTGGGTACCCATAGCATCCCACAGTATTTGAATCCATTATCTTCTTTGGTCAAGTCCTTCAAAATGTTAATGTTCTGATTGTCTCTTTCTTAAGAGCTTTGTTAACTTAGTTATTACTTGGGAAGCTCAATTCTTCCATTAATTCTTTGACACCACCCTCTATTAGTGAAAAAACGTTTGGAGGAAACATGGTGCTAGTATTGAGTTTTTCTAACTCTTGGTTAGTATATCTAATCTGGGATCCTGACTTAATAGACCAGAAATTAAGTTCTCCTTTCCTGGATGCTATACAACAATAAAATTGAAATCAGATGTCTCCATGTGCTAATGATCTTGTTTCTGATTCATCCATTGTGGCTTCTTTATAAATTCAAATTTTTCATTAGTATAAATTGTGATGAGCCAGAATGCATACATCAGATGGTGTTGTCACTCCTGGAGTTACTCCACGATTGCCAACAACTCCTTGTCATATATGGGGTAGCTGGTCTCTGCAGGATGAATTTTCCAACTGAAATAACAGATGTGATGTTTTATGACATCCTCTACTGTTGAATAAAGACAGTAACTATATAATAGTTTATGTATAAGTTTCCATTATAAAGGGCATTTTCTTGGTCATCATGGGCCAAGGCAGGAGATTATATAAAGATTGTTTTTTTATTTTTGGAAGAGCTCTTTTTTGAGCCCCAACAGAAGGGCTCATTCCCAGTTAGTTTAGTAAGAAATACTTACACCTTTGAAAGCCCTTTTGAGCCATTTCAGGATGTTGGCCATTCCTATAAAACTCTGAATTCTGGTCTGATCAGTTGTAGCCTTTCTATTTTTTGATAGCCTTTAGTTTGTATTATCATACCTCTAGTCTTCCGTTAAACACAACAATTTAAAAAAATGTTACTAGTGACTTGTAAAACACGCGTTTTTGAGGTTTTAATCTGATTCTCTCATCCTAGATAACTTTTAATAAAAAATCTATATTTTTTATGTGCTAATCTTTGGATATAGAGAACACCAGTACATTGTCAAAATATGTAATACAATAGTGACTTAATTCTCCATGAGGAACATGATCTATTAAGTGCCATAATACTGAATGAGCTTTTTAGACCAAATGTCATCATCCAATACTAAAAAAATATGAGCTACACTTGAGTGCTGTTAACTTCATGTGATTGGGGTGTACTAGTACTTGATGAATTGCCTCTACTAGGTCTAACTTGGTAACCCAATTGTTCTCTAAAATAATTGTCAGTATGTTCTCAAAGAGAGGCAGGAGATAAGTATCAGGTTTTTTAACCTCATTCACTTTGTGGAATTCCACACATAGGCGGAGCTTGCCATTAGCCTTAGGTACTAGTAGGATGGGGTAGACTACAGATGATTTGAAGGGTACAAATGAATCAGATGTTAAATACAGAATTGGCATATTTCTCTAATGCTTCCTTTTATCTTTGGCTCAAAGTATGGGTTGAGTTCAGTGCTTGACATTTAAATCATCTTTAAGCCAATTTGGATCCTCTTAATTCCAATTTAGCACTATCTAAGGGGGCAAAGGAAAAGGGTTATATAAAAAACTTTTTGAGTTAAAATGATGATATCCTAAACAAATCTGAAATACTTTCAAAAAGATAATAATAATGACTGCTAGTAAGTAACTGTTTTTTATATCCTGCTATCACTAATTTTATATCTATTTATATAACAAGTGTATCCAGGGCGTTATAGTGTCACATCTTTTCTCCAAAAAAAATCTATTAAATGCAGTTACACGAGATCAAGTGTGATCATTCCTTACAACCCCATCAAGGCATACTTCAAAATAAATTCCCCACCAGGCCCTGAAAATTCAACATAAAAAATTGTACCTTCTGCCAGTTTCTCTCCTAAGTTACCTGCTGAAATATTTTACCAAACGGAATCTAATAAAAACACAACTACTTTACCCCTGCAAATTTCTCTAGTGTTTCTTAATGGGTGAATTTCAATGGGTGTTATGGGCCCAAACCTTTAAACAAATTTTTGTTCAATTTCCAGCTATATTAAAGATTTTGATGCCATCTATAGATTCAAATAACCATAATTAATATTCTAATGTAACTGAGACTATTAATCTAAACTTAAGGTTAGTCTCTTCCCCAGTGATTGAACGCACATAAAACAAAGATCTCTACTGCTACTATATGAGAAGCATTTATAACACCCCTGTTTTAAAAAATTGGGAGTTGTTATTACTTAAAGAAGTCAATATTTACTTTTATTTGTGAACTCTGCAATCCAAAATTTTGCTCATATCTTGGGGTATATCACTAAGAACTTATAAGATAATTCTCTTTATCCTAGTAACTGCACACTTCTAAGCTATATTTTTACAGCTCTGCCACCACGGTGGTACAAGAAAACTTTGACGCCATTTTAAAGAATGATTGCAAACTTTTAATTCAAAAAAGCTGGCTTAATTGGATGTTAGGATGGCTAATCACTTAAACGAGAAAGTATCATTTGAGATCTGATGAAATTACAATAGCTCTTAACAACAAGTTAAGCTCTGATACCTCTGACCTTGTTGGTTATCAGTTAAGCTCTGTTAAATCTAATAAATTTAGCTAGAATTAGTAAAATTATAGATCACACCTCAAATTGAATAAATCAACTAGAAGCTATGGTCTAAGGTTTACATCTAGCAATAGGGCCAACTTCTCTAAAAGTACCTTCCATGAAAGCTGGGTCTAAAGGATTATCTGGACCTATTGGACCAGCTGGTCTTTTCACCTATAGGGCCTACTGGCCTAGTGGATCCCTTGACCTATTGGATTCCTATACCCTCAATGTACCTTCTCTTTCCAGCTTAAGATAATGAATTATGGAAAATAATTAATAACATATATTGGGAATTAGGTGCTACTGCTTAATGGTGTTGACTATATAGGAATGGTGAGACAGTCAATTTAAACTTCACCATAGATGCTTTAAAGGAAGGAATTTATAATGTCTACCACCACTATGACTTCATTACTTCATGATTAGACATTCATAAAGCGTGAATCAAAAGCTTAGAAAATAAACAATAAGAACTTTGAGCCACCATTACCTCTTAACAAACTGTGGTTGAGGTGATTTGACAAAGTTAACTCCAATAACATTTATCAGACTATTGATGGCTTTTGTTTATAATTCTCAAAATAATATGATTGCATGCATCAAAATAGCAACCTAGTTCAAGTTCCTGGACCCCTATTATGAAACAACCTTTCAAAATATTCCTCAAAACTCTCTTGGGGCCGATCATTCCATACTTTCAGTTAATGTAACAATGATTAGCTGCCTAGATACATATTTATCCCCGGTGGATTAAGTTTAATTCTTTTCTCTTTGTATATGAAACTGCTATGGAGGGAGCTTCAGATTGGTAGAAGTATAAACACCTAATTCTTGTCTAAGAAAATCGCGCAAGGGTTTATGATACCTTAAATATGATAATTTACTACGAGTAATGAGGTCAAAACTACTCTTATTAATGTTTTTGGCGGTGATAAAATCATAGTTAATCATAAACAAGAGTTCATGAATAGCCAAATCCATTTAGGTTAATCTTCAGCTAAATTTTCTTTCTGTTTTTATCATAAAGCACAGATTTTGGCAACCTTAAAAACTAACTTGTCCTTGATGATGCTATAATTGCCATACTTTCTGCTTTAACTAATAGACCTCAACTCCAATTACATACAATTAATATGAAGCGTTCTCTCATTCTATTCTAGATGCTAAAGAAGCTCTTTTTGTAATTCATATGGCTCTTGTAAATTCTCTCCCTCCTTCTTTAAACCCTACTTGACCCCATATACATGTGGTGAAGGAAGGCAAAGTGTAAAAGTATTGATTCAAGCCTTCTTGTACCTAATGTGTCTGGATCAAGCATAAATTTAAGCATTTTTGGATTTAAATTATGAATAAAAAAGAAAAATAGTGGTCTGTATAAAGCACAAGGCTCCCCTTTATTGTTTCTTATGTGTCATGAACTATCCATGCTCATAATGCCACATGTTAAGTCAATTCTGAAGATGTTAACAATCATAAAGTTTTAAACAACCCTTTAATTGCTTATAAATCTAATTTTTTGCCTTTTTCTCATGGGTTAAAACTACATTCCGCCTCTATGTTTTTAATCTTTTCACAATGTGGAGCCACAGCATCCCCATGTAGATGCATTAGTACATAAGATTCAGGTATTGGCAATTGTTGATTCTGGGTTAACTATAAAAATTATCTCTTAACAACTCATTAAAAAATTAAAATTCAATTGATTTTAACCATATTGTTTAATATGGTACCGCAGATACCGCCTATGCTCAATCTATTGGGCATACTTAAAGACTTTCACCTGAAGTAGGTTGTTGAGTAATTGAGTGGACCTAATCGTTGTATATTTGGTCATATCAGATATCAGCGATTATGGATCAGGTATATCCTAAGTATATTCAAACTTGGGATTTGCAGCCTAGCAATTTCACTTAATAATATTTGATATGATGACATGGGCTCAAGGGCTTTGTTGGTTAGGTCAGACTTAAATTAAGTTTTGACTCAATGACTTGGACATGTGGGCCTTGTTGGTCTATGTCAAAATTAGTTTTTAATGTCAATCGAGTTTTTGACCAAATTAATTACTAATTAGTAATACGAATCACCTTGGTATGTGCTGCCAATTACATGTGAAAGTGAATCAGTTTAGCTATACTAATGACATGTCCAAAGCGCCATCTCAAGGATGATGATGGTATTTACTCTGACCCTGAGGCTGAGCAGGATGCCATGAGTCAAAGTATTTGTAGACGTTTTTTATTTAACTGAGGTAAGCTGACCAGGGGACAGACATTACTGAATACATGTGAAACTAATAGAATAACTAAGAAATATAAAAATTGGGCACCCCAGGGTAATCAAGTTACCCCTGTTGCCAGCGGGACTGCCAGGTATGGAGGGGTTGGTGCACTACTCTGAGGGGGTTTCCCCTGCTATGGAGCAGGTGTGAAGGAAAGGGTCTGTGTGGAGGAACCAGAGTGGGAACCAAGATTCTATGAGCGCTTTTTGTCTTGGTCTCATATATCCATAGAGCCAGACTTGGAAGTGCTCTAGTAAGTGGACATGGAATCTATTAATAATCCCATAAATGGTTGGGACCGTGCCCTTGAACGCATCTAATGCAATTGTGTTTATTGTCCACATTGCAATGGGTATTATTAGGGAGCGGAGTGTAGATGGGATTGGTGACTCAATCTGGAGAGCGAAGATACTTTTTGATATCAAGAATTCCTGTTTGTTTTGAAGCTTGAGCAGGCGTGCGAATTCCTGCCATATAGCTTTGGTTGGGGGGCATGTTTCTAGGCGGTGATGTAGGGATCCCTCCCCTCCACATACTGCACATGTTTTGTGGAGGGAGTTGGAGTGGTCCGCTGTCCTATAGGTCCTTCTCAAACAGCGCCAGGCGTTTGCTCTTAACCTAGGTTGTAGGAGTGGGTGGTGTGTCATTTTCCACATTGCTTTCTGTGTGGTTAAATCATAGGGAATGTCCAGCATATCTAGGTATTCTATCCTAGCTATGTTTGGGGCTGTTGCGAGCATATCCATCTGGGGGTGGTTTTCTGGGTTTCTTAATTTGAATTGGGGGCTGGGTTGTCCCCTTCCCTGTATAGTACCCATGTTCTCTATGGTCCATCCCATACGGCGGATAATTCAGAGGATATGTTTGAAATGAGGGGAGGTTCCATGTGGACCCGTTGCAGTAGGGTGCTTGGCAAGGTATGAAAGTAGTCTGGGTGGACTATGTGGGTTGGTTGATTTGAGCGCCTGTGCAAAGTTTGTCCTTGCTGCTCTGGACCAATGTTGTTGCGGGAGGTCTGTAGCAAGAATTTCCTTTATCCAGGTACCTAGTATGTGATTGGCATGGCTCTCAAAATCTATTAGTCCCATGCCTCCGCTTGTGCGTGGGCCAAATAGTGTTTCCATCCATATAGGAGGGCGAGAGCCAGGCCACAGCCAGCCCTGGATAAGCGCGCGAATTGAGGTTATAAAGGTAGGTGAGAAGGCTATCGCATGGGTCTGGTTTCACAGTATTGTGAGGATGAGCGAGTTAGCAACTGTAACTCGTCCTGTTAGTCCTGGGGTTCTTCCCTTGAGGGAGGCGACGCGTTTGGATACCCGTTGTAACAGGTTACTTTCCATTGTCTCATTAGCATATCCCCCTGATTCTAGCCAGATTCCAAGGTGTCAGACAGGAGTGGTGGTGGGAGGTGTTGCAAAGGGTAATATAATTGGTTTTTTCTTCGAGTGTTGGTGTGAGGTTCTGATGTTGTGGCCTAATTGTTTGTGTATTTGCCTAAGAGGATGATTTCTGTCTTCCTTTTGTTGAGCGATGCATTGCTCATCTTGGAGTATTCCTCTAGAGTGTGTTCCAGCTGTCGGGCATCTTCATTGTTTGGTATACCTGCTATGCAGTCATCTGCAAAGGCCAGTATCTTGACTGTTGGTTGTCCTTGTGCGGTTATCCCCATGAGGCGTGAGTCAGTTACTTGGAGGAGCGGGTCTAAGCTGAAATTGTATAGCATTGGGCTGAGGGGATCCCCTTGTTTGAGCCCTCTGTGTGGTTTAATCTTGTTTGTTAGGAATCCAGGGCCACATAAGGCCATGGTTGCAGATTCTGTTAGGAGCATCGCACATTTTATGAATCCTGGTGGGAGTTTGAAGGCATGTAGACATTCTTTTAGGTATGGCCAGCTAACACGGTCATACGCCTTTTCCTGATCCAAGAAGACCAGGGCACCAGTTGCTTTGAATTGGCAAATATTTGCAACAGGGTGAATGTTGTTCCATATTGAACGCCCTGGTATAAACCCAAACTGGTTGGGTGATAGGAAGTCAGATGCAATTGCGCCTAATCTAGCTGCTAGTTTTTATATTAGAATTTTTGTGTCAGTGTTGGATAGTGCAATTGGGCGCCAGTTGGCCAGGTCCAACTTGTCACCCTTTTTATACAAGGTTATAACATAGGATTCATGGCCTCCTGGTAATAGGCGTGTTTCCAACAAACTCTGGTCATTGACACCAATAGGAGGGGGGCGATTTGTTAAAAATTTTTTGTAAAATTCGTAGGGTATCCCATCAGGCCCTGGGCATTTCCTATGTGGTGCACCGCGAATTGTTTCCCAAAGCTCCTCCTGTGTGATAAGGGATAGTATATTGTAATTTGGTGGTGTACTTTGTATCTTGGCAGTTTAAATAAATTCTTTAATTTTTTGTGGACCTGTTGGCATATCGCGATATAATCTGGTGTAATAGCGGTGTACTTCCGCCTTGACCTCCTCAGGGTCAGTTGCCACAGTGCCGTTGGTCTTGCGGACCTGTGTGCATGTGGGCTGGTTTCCGCGGGAGTGGAATTGGTGGAAAAAGTATGTTGAACAGGTTTTTCCTTCCTTTATGAACTTACCTTGTTCAATACTTTGATTCTGTGTTGGTGTTTAAAGATGAGATTGGTAAGTCAGGCTGAAATTTCTGCCCATTTGCGTCCCCAATTAGGGCTATAGCCAGATCTCAGAGTATTTATTTCCAGGTGGTCTAGTTCTGCCAAGGTACGCTTGATGTGGCTGTGTCCGCGGTGTACTTGCGTGATGCAATATGTCAGGTTTTTTTGATCAAATCTTCATTGAAATTTTCCCATGTTCCGATGGGATCCAAAGTGAATGGGGCTGTGAATTCTGGGTTTGTAGCCTTGTTTTCAACCCAGTCAGATCTCTCAGGCAATCTTATATTTTCTGGGTGAAGCTTTCTCCAAGGCGACACGTGTGTGTGGGATTGGGTTGGCGCTAACTGCACCATAACTAATTGGTGATCAGAAAAATTGATCTTTTTTGTTGTAAATTTAGAGATTCTTGAGTGGTGGGATTGTGGGATGAGGATGTGGTCAATACGACTCATTGATATGAGCAGTCCCTCATGTATGTTGGGTCTTGTCATATGGGGAAGGATTGGTGAATTAGGAGGAAGAGCATCCTGTAAGCCAAGAGATGCCTTCATTGAGCGATATTCAATGTGTCCAGGTGGGTATCCCCTGGGATTAGGCCATCGATCTGTATTGGGGTTATCCCAGCAGTTGAAATCGCCTAACATGATGATATCTGGTGGGAGGGTGAGGGTAGAAATTTTATCAAAATTTTTTTTTCTCTCAGTTGCAGTGCACGGTGCGTAGATACATGCTAACGAAATTATTTCATCTTGATATGTGATTGTTGCTACCAGGACTTGACCGTGCAAGTGTGATGATGAATTTGTAATTTTAAATTTTTTGTTGTTTTGGACTATTACCCCACAGTGAGATGTCCATACTGATTGTGATGGTGCAACCCTGGTTGACCAGGATTCTTCTTCCCCTTGTAGGCAGTGGGTTTCTTGGATGGCCAAGATGTCTACAAGAGGTTTTTTGCAGGAATGCCAGCTTTTTGGCTTGGGACGTATGAGCCCTGGCTCCCATGATGTTTAACGTCCCTATTGACACTGAGGTGCCCGCGGCGCCTCAGGAGCGGGTGGGAGGACCCTCTGGTCCTATCCCACTGTGGCTCATTTTGGCCATGCTCCACATCTGTACTCCAACTCTTTCACTGCCATTGTTGGTTCCCTTGATCTGACCCAATGATTCAAGGGAATTGCGGTTTTTTGCATTTGCATCAACTTTTCCTGCACAGGTCTCATGAGATTTGATGCGGGTTGTTGATTAGATTTTATATTTTTGAGGTTCAACTTTGTTGCATTGTGCACCGCATTTTCACCCAAATTGCGGTTGCATTGTTCCTCAGTATGTGCATGACTGATGACGCTTTGTGGCTCAGTCTGGTTACTGTGAAATTTTTCGAACTGGGTATATTGTTCTGATTGGTTGGTTTGGTGAATATCTGAAATATCCTCCTGAATTTGTCCATGGTTAATGGCAGATTCCACCTGTGCCGCCACTTCAGCCGCTGCTCTCTTGCGGGCTTTTTGTGCTGCTTTACGCTGTTTACTTGTAACTGGGTCCACGATGGAGTATAGTCCATCTTCACCCCAGCGGAATGGGTGTTGGCCATCAGTCATTTTGGCGAAGTTTTCATTATCTTCGTCCATAAATTCTTCACAAAAGTCATTTTCCATTAAGCCCTCCTTTACAGGGCTTGCATGATCCTTGTGGCCCAGTGAGCCACAATGGTTGCAAATGGGTGGTGCGCATTCCGGTGTAACTTGGAATGCAGCCAACTGGCCCCCATCTGCAAAGTGAAATTCTGCTGTGCGGGGAATTCTGGATAAAACCTCTTCCACTTCTGGATAGGGGTTGATTACAGCGATAGCTTTGCCCGTGCACAGGTCGGGCATTGAGCAAAATTTCTGTAATTCAAGTTGTTGGATTTCTCTGTAGGCCACAAGACCTTTGTGGAGCTCTTCCTCAATTACCTTATGAGGAAGGTTGGTGGGGAGCGAGTCAAAGAAGATGAACAAAATTTTGCTTTGTTCCATCTGGTGTGCGCGGTGCGCACAATTTTTTGCCCTCAGGGAGGGCAATTTCCACGCAGATTTTTGCTGCGGCATTGGCTTCATAGGTTGTTTCAAAACCAATATCAATCCAGCCATGTCCCATGTTGTTGGTGGCTATGTAAACCGCGTGAGGGAAAAGTGAGGGCTGTGCCTCACATGTTTTCTCCCACAGGGTCAGTGACTCATCCCCAAGGAAGAGTCTGATCCCATGTTCCACCTTTGACAAAGGTTGGTTAATTGAATGTACATGTATTGCGCGTGCTTTACAGTAAATACCATAAACCCAGATGGTGTCTGAGTTTGCGATTTCTTTGCAGATTGGGTTCCTGGTCCCCCTCCAGGGCGTTTCTTGCCCTTAGTTGAACCATTAAGCGCACCACTTGCCGCGATGCTCGCCCATGTTGTATTATTTTTGTTATTAAAGTCGCCCATCTTTCCTGTGTGTGATTATCAAAATTTTGCTGTTTGAATCAATTCATATTAACTAAAGTGATTGTTATGAGAAAGAAGTATTTGTAGACGTTCTTACAAAATTTTTATGTGGCCAAGTGCCATTGAAGATGAGACGTCATGGGTAAGATGTGGTTAACATCAAACCCTTTAAATAACCCTCAAGTTGATATTAATAAAAAAATTCAATTACTGGATTAGTTTATAATTTAATTTATAAGCTTTTTGCGTTTAGTATTTTACTTTGTATTAGTCAGTATTTACTTGGGATCAGTAAAATCAGGGCGGCATGCCATTGTCCAAGTAAACTACAGGGTATATGATTTAAGTGCTACCAAGGAGCTATATCTTAAATTACAATCACCATCCTGTCTATTGTCATCACACAATAGACGCACAAAACTGCATTCCACACCTAAAGAAAAAACAGCCCTCTGAAGCAGAAACCAAAATTCAACAAGTAACGCTCATGGCTGGGACTGCAGATGGTGATCGCGCTGAGAAGAAGAGCAATCCCAATCATTTATTCAGAACCATCACTGGGCCCAATGGGAATACTGAAATGACTGTGTCCCAGATTAATTAGGAGGATGTACCCATTATCACTATCCCAACAAACCCATTTCACCTGAAGAGCTGGAACATCATGAACAACAGTTGTTAAGAGGGTATCAAATAGGACAAGGGCCCGCAGATAATAGTAGCAATCCTTTTTACCACCAATGACAGCAAGATGTGTTGTGTATGAGATATCTTGCTCATCATCAATTAAGTGTAGCTCAGATCTGAAACAATTTAATTGGGATAGAGAATATCGCCCAATACTTAATTGAATCTGTACATCCCACCTCTAGAAATTCTCAGATGACAATCGCCCACCATCATGCAGCCATTACTGAGTTGGTGAACTTCCCTTGCAACTCCAGCCAGGCGGGCCAAATTTTAAATGAGCGATTGGAAGCTAACTTCGCTAAGGTCCGTTCTAGTTTGGAGGAAAATTACAACTTAGCCACATGGGCTAATGACCGGGTAGCAGAATTAGCACATGAGCTAAATGCCAGATTGCATCCATCTTTAAAAATTTCTTAGAGGAAAGAGGAGTCACCGAATCTTGGGTCAGCAATATCACTCAGACTTCTATTAATGCTTCAGAGTTCATGAGGCTTAATCATGAAGCCCAAGAAGCGCAGTCAAACCATAACTTTGAATTTTGTGACCAGTATTGACGTTTAAGCGCCCAAATTTTGCAGATGAAGGATGAATACACCGGAAAAATCAATTACTGGTAAACACAATTTGAGGACCAGCGAGCAAAAACTGAGAAAAATCAAGACTATATTGATCATCTTAATCTACAGATCAATAATCTCAATGATGATGTTAATGCTAATAATGAGTCAAACAATAATCTCCATGGAGAATTGAACCAGTGCAAGAAAACAATAAAAGAAAAGGACCAAGTGATTTCCACCATGCAACTACAAGCTACTAGCATGAATGAAAAAATTGTGAAATTAAAATTAAAAAACCAAAATTTGTGTTAATTAGGAAAATGAAATCAACGAGTGAATTTGAGCTCTGGACAACGGGCGTTGTCAGTGTGCTACAAACCACTTGACTGAAAATTCTTCCAAACATTGTGAGGACAAAGCTTCAGAAATAGCTACTGAAATGGACGCTGGGCCACCTCAACAACTGCCTAGCAATATGGTTGCTTTGACCAACCCTAGTACCTCAAACCAGGATACAATGCCCCAACGCCCTAGTACACCTGGCTCTAGTCAACCAATAAGTAATCGTGATAACTAGGAATGGGGAATTATAATTATAAACCTGCAAACCTACTGGCCTTTGACAAGAATGGAAGTATTACCACATTTGTCAAACGCTCTAAAATGGCCATGCATGGGACCAGTGACTGTAACAAAGCAGCCACCATGATTAACTGCTTTGATGAGTGGAGCATTGAGTTGATTATGCCTCACATTAATGAGAATCCACCATATGCTGAAGTCAAGGAGGCTGTGCTTCATGAATTTGGAGGTCCAGAACGGATGTCAACCAGAAAATCCAAGTTTATGAACATCAGCTTTAAAAAGGATGAAGTAATTGATAAATTTGCGGATTGATTCTATTGCAAAGCTCAAGTTCTCTTAGGCGCATGGGCTATGGTCGATTTTGACACTAAGATTTCACTAGAGCATGCAGTAGAACCTTACCCTAATCTATCAAACACTCTATTGCCTGCTTTCGTGAAAAACCTGGCAACATCTAAATTGGTTGACTATTTGCGCAGATGCTCAAAAAATATGGCCCTCCTAGTAATGGTTACAGATCAGGACCTGCTACCTTTGCGGGAAAGCCCTTTGAAACCAATAAGAAGATTGACAGTAATCTGCCTGCAAAAAATGAGCAAAACTCAAATGCAAGAGCCCCACAGCCAGTGAGTGAAATTACTTGCTTTAATTGCACTCATAAAGGTCACTATGCTTCCCAATGCCATCAGCAAAATGTCAACATAGTCCTTCCCAATACCGTGCAGGAGGAGGGAAAAGAACAAGCACAATAGATGCGGAATGCTCTATTGTACCTAAGACACTAGTCCCACCCAATTGACAAGAAAATGATGGCCATGAGGCCTTGTTTAACAATAAATCAATTCTATTTTAGCATCAAATGAAGATTCCTCGAACATACATGCAGTAATTCGCTCCCAGAGAGAGGTTGTCACACCTGAAGCCTCTGAAGTAGTCGCTAGACCCTATGTGTAACAAATACTTGAGAATATTCCAACTGATGGGCCGAGCAATGCAGCAGATACTTTAGCCTGATAGGGGTCAATATAGCAATGCCAATCGACACATTCATCAATTAATGTCCCAGTATCAGAAATACTTTGAAGCACACTCTTAACTTCCTGGATTCTTCCCATAAGCACTTAGTAAACTCTATTGATTCTTACTACTCTGAGTGCACTTATGTGGATATTTTGATCAACAAGGTCAGAGTTGTAGCTATTGTTGATAGTGGAGCACCTGTAAATATTGTTTCCACAAAGTTGGTTAAGAAATTAAGAATGGCTCCAGACATTGACCATCATCAAGAATATGGGACCGCAGGCCTTAACAGCACTAAGAGTGAAGGAGCTTACAGCGCTTTGCCACTGCAATTTGGAGCTTTGGTAGTAGCTGCACCCACTATAGTGCTTCCAAACGCCAATTATGACATATTAATTGGAACTAGTTTTTAAGGACCTATGGGATTTCATGCAAATTTAAGGAAAACATCCTGACAATATTGGGCCAATTGCTTCCAATTTATTACTCTCGCAACAATATGAAGCCCACAAGCTGTCATAGGAATTTTATCAATATATCTTATGCTGATGGGATAATACCAGTAGGGTATATTCAGATGGAAATTGAAGTCGCCCCATGCCAACTTCCATAAACAAAAATTGAGGAATACTGCTACGTGTGAATAAGAATGTGACAATAGCTCCAGGTCATCAACTGTTTATGAGAACTGGGACTACACTGGATATTCCAGAAGGACTGTATGGGGAGGTTGTATCCCTGTGGCATCATTATCAAATGGAACCTAGTGTGGCGCCTGGAATACTTATATCAGGGCATGGAGAGATTAATGTCTTACTAGCAAATTTAACCAGCCGAAATATTAAGGTCAAGAAATTTCAAGTAGTCACTTTTATACACCTACTTCTGAGAGATGAGTTAATATCAGCTGTCAAATTTGGTGACTTATCTGAGTTCAGATTACTGACCAAAACCCTTGGGGCACATACCATAATATCTTGAGAATCATTTACCAGATTATCAGAACAACAGAAGGAGGAAGCACTAGAGTTATTTGAATGATACTCCAAAATTTTCGCCAAAGATGACCAAGATTTAGGTTGTGCAAAAGGAGTTCAGCATTTTGTTGATACTGGGGACCATGTGCCTATTATAATGAGGCCAATTCGGTGCCCTAGGGCTAGTGATGAAATAGTCAGTGAAGAGCTAGACAAATTGCTGAAAAGTGGAATGATAGTGCCATCCAAAAGCCCATGGGCCAGCCCCATTTTAATTGTAAAGAAAAAGATGGCAGCAATCAAGTTGTGATTGATCATTGACGCCTCAATTCTATTACAAAAAAGGATTTGTATCCATTGCCCAGAATTGATGATGCTCTGGACTGTCTGGGAGGGGCGAAGTACTTTACCATAATGAACCTCATCTCAGGATATTGGCAAATTGAGCTTCCACCAGAGGAGCAGGAAAAGTGCGCGATGATTGCTGCTCAAGGGCATTTTCAACTGACACGCATACCACAGGGGCTGTGAAATGCACTGGCAACCTTTCAGCGCGCAATGGACATGATTTTGGGGGACCTTAAATTGTCCTGCGTTCTGGTGTACCTGGATAACATCAATGTCTTTTTTTGAACGTTTTCTGAACATCTGGAGAACCTTAAACAAGTATTCAAACGACTGTTGAAGGCTAATCTGAAGATAAAACCTAGAAAATGTCAATTCTTTAATGAACAATTGGAATACCTTGGGTTTGTCATTGGTTCCAAGGGCTTGCGGTCTCAGCCTCAAAAGGTGGAGGCGATTAACAATATGCAAACTCCAACAAGTATGAGAGATGTTCAAGTGTTCTTAGGCATGGTAGGATACTATTGAAGGTTTGTGGAAGGGTTTGCAAAGATTGCTGAGCCTCTATTCCACTTACGACAAGGAGGAGTTCGTTTTTGCTGGGCAGAGGAATGCCAACAAGCCTTTGAGGCTTAAAAAAATGAGCTCAGCGCCTATTCTCTGATATCCCGATTTCAGCAAGCCTTTTATCATACAAACTGACGCCTCTTTGACTGTGATTGGTGGTGTGCTATTGCAGATTGGGGATGATGGCGAGGAGCACCCGGATGCTTATTGCAGCAGGACGCTGAATATGCATGAGCGTAACTATATGGTGACTGAAAGAGAATGTCTGGCTGTCATCTATGCTTGTAAACAATTTTGGGTTTACATTCATGACACCAAGTTTCAAGTAGTAATAGATCACAGCTCATTACGATGGCTCCACAATCTCAAGGAACCTGAAGGATGGTTATCCTGCTGGGCTCTGAAATTACAAGCGTACAATTATGAAATTATTCATAGAGCTGGAGCAGCCCATAAATGCAGACAGACTATCGCGACTTCCCATTGTAACTGTCCTGAGCAGTTTGGCCAATGAGCTTCATGAAAAAATGATTAACCAAACATATGGAGATGAGCCACCTGAAGTTCAAAAAGTGATCAAAAAAGCACTAATTGATACTGGATATCGAAATGGAGTTCTATACAATCCTTAAGCTCAAAGGTAACGTCATATCTCCCCAAAACCTTCTGACCAAATGGAGATTATTACACAAGCACATAAGGCTGTTGGACATGGGGGAATGACCAAGACGCTGGAATTAATTCAAGCCAGTTACTATTGGGATTCCATGTGATTTGATATCCAAGGTGTGCTCAATAAATGTCATTCATGCCAAATTGCTAAACCTATGAAGTTGGATGTGAAATATCATTTGATCAAGCTCAACTGGGCCTGGCATACCATGTCAATTGATGCAATTGGCCCTTTGCCTATGAGTAGCATAGGCAACAAATACATAATTGTTGCTATTGACCATCTAATGAAATGGATGGAAGCGAAAGCAGTTTGAGACGTTGGGGCCCTAACTACTGCTGAGTTCATTATGGATAATTTTATCTATAAGTAAAGATGCCCCCAGAAGATCTCAATGGACAATGGCACGATTTTTACTGCCCAAATGGTACAACAGCTAAATGAGTGATGTCCATCAAATGAGTGTTGTCAACACCATACCATCCTGAGACTAATGATATAATAGAGCGAGTGAATGGCACTTTTTTTGGCATTTTATGCAAAAACGCAGCCTTGGCGCCTTTGCAATGGGCAACTTTGATTAGTGCGACCATGTTTGCATACAATATTGGACACCACAGCAGCACAGGCCACTCTCCATTTCAACTTTTGTATGGTAGACAACCTGCTCTGCTTTTATTAATATATTCAGTACTCAGTTCAACTGACGCAATTAACCCAGATAACTATGTTGAGCAACTAGCAAAGACCCTAATCAAGTTGCAATCTGAAGCTTATCAAGCAATTAGTCAAGAAACTATTCAGAAGAGCTATGATGATGCTAAACGAGCTATGGTATCTAAGTTCAAGGAAGGGAGATTTAGTAATATATTGTGGCATTCATAGCGCAGGCCGCGCGCACAAGCTAGCCTCGCTTTAAAGGGTACATTTATCATATTGGAGAAATCGTCTGAAGATGTATATACCATTAAGGATCAAGGCGGCTGGGTTGTAAATCGAGTACATGCTAAGTTTCTTCATCCATATCATAAAGAATAATAATATAAAAGAAAAAAAAATAAAAAGTAAAAGATAAAAGATAAACAATAAAAAATAAAAAATAAAAAAATTATTGCAAGCCATAGAGTTTATTTCATAGATTTGATGCCTCACTGGCATTAAGAACTAAGTACCCCTCTCTTTGGTAGAGGGAGGAGAGCATGTTCAAACCATAGAAGCATGCAACAGAATCGGAGAGATGCGGATTTCATACAAGTCCTGACTATCTAGACCCTAGCAGAGATGTGCCAAACCCAAGAAAGCCTGACACTAGGCATGCTGGCCCTGTTGCTTAGGAAAGGCTATTGAGATAATGTTTGAACTTTGAGGAACATGAAAAGTTAGACATTGTGACCCAGGAAGAAGGGTACAGCCGCTTATATCCAGTCAAGGTGGGGGAAATGTTGAGTAATTGACTGGACCTAATCGTCAGATATTTGATCATATCAGATATCTTCAAATATGGATCAGGTATATCCTAAGTATATTTAAACTAGGGATTTGTGGACTAGAAATTTCACTTAATAATATTCAACTATGATGACATGGGCTTGAGGGCTTTGTTGGTTAGGTTGGACTTAAATTAAGTTTTGACTTAATGACTCAGGCATGTGGGCTTTGTTGGTCTATGTCAGAATTAGTTTTTAATGTCAGTCGAGTTTTTTGATCAAATTAATTACTAATTAGTGATACAAATCACCTTGGTATGTGCTGCCAATTACATATGAAAGTGAATCAGTTCAGTATCTTAAAGATGTGTCCAAAACGCCATCTCAAGAATGATGATGGTGTTTACTCTGACCCTGAGGCTGAGCAGGATGCCCTGAGTCAAAGTATTTGTAGACATTCTTACAAACATTTTGTGTGGCCAAGTGCCATTGAAAATGAGACGTCATGGGTAAGATGTGGTTAGCATCAAACCCTATAAATAACCCTGAAGTTGATACTAATAAAAAACATTCAATTACTGGATTAGTTTATAATTTAATTTATAAGCTTTTTGCGTTTAGTATTTTACTTTGTATTAGTCAGTATTTACTTGGGATCAGTAAGATTAGGGCGGCGTGCCATCGTCCAAGTAAACTACAGATTATACAATTTAAGTGCTACCAAGAAGCTATGTCTTAAATTATAATCACCATCCTGTCTATTGTCATCACACTGTAGACGCACAAAACTGCATTCAACAACTAAAGAAGAACAAGCCCCCTAAAAGAAAAACCAATATTTAACATAGGTGTTTAAAATTATCTAAGAACACTGTAGCATTAGATAACACTAGTTAAGATCATCTGTTAGGAACTCAGATTTTTATAAATTACTCAGGTATCATCAGCTAAAAGAATTTTTCAATCTATCCTTGGTTATCAAATACCTTTAATTCTCCAAGAGCCAGCCTCTCAATAAAGTAAAAGCTAAGCTGCAATACCATCTAGTACTAAAAAAAAAAGCTAAGCTGCAAACTTGTTACCTTGAAAACCCCAATTCCACTTTTTTGGAGTATGAAATTTAGGTCCTAAGGCAAAATCCCACCTGCAATGGTTAAATCATATGAAATAACATGATATTCTTTCAAGAAATAAAAGATTCTCCTCAGTCCCAAGTGCTATTTACACTTAGTTCAAAGTTATTTCTCCTCCCAATAATTTGATAAAGGTCTTTGAACTCTTTAATCACTCCTTCTCTGAATTCCTTCTATGACCTGAACTTTTAGATCAAACATATCAAGGAAGCGTGACTGATCTCGAAGGAAATCTAACTTGTTTAGTTGCAATATTAAATCAAATTAGGTCATTTATTATTTTTTAATATTACCTGTGAGCCATGTAACTGGAGAAAGGGGTGTAAACCCATGCATGAATTTAGACTTGATGAGTTTTCCACCTTTGCTGCTGTCCCAATCATTTTAAAAACAAAATTAATTTTTTCTCAAAAAGTTACCACTGGGGCATATATTTAAGAAAACGCTGATATTGTTTCCTCTAGGTCCCCTTTATTACAGACATATGAATGGGGTTCAACATCATGTTGAAACTGAATCATTTTTCTGTTATGAACTAAGCTGCGAGAATACCAGTGGATTACTGCTAAATTGATGAAATGAACAAATAAACCTAAAATCGGTGGAAGTGCAGGAAACTTACTCACCGCAAATGTAGTTGGACAAGCTCATTTTATATATTCAGGCGAGGCAATAATTTTTCCCACGATGAGATTGATATCATGCAAATAAAATTTCCGCCTGACGCTCCAGAAGATTTAGTGTATGAAGATGACAACGTTGTTTAAGAACACTATAAAAATTTCACCTTTTTATGTTTTTAAGGTCAAAAATAGTTTGCACTTTTTTGATGACAAAGTAAATTAACCAAATTAGCCCAATGGGAATGATTGAGGATCTCATATATATTTTTAAATCTTAAAAGTAACCAATTTTGAGAGTCACTCAAAAACCTGATGCAATGCGCATCAAAGGAGTGCATCACACAAACCCAATATCAAGAAGAATACTACTAAATCTGGTAATAAAGCAGTAAATCAAGAAGATGCTACCACCCACAACCTTAAATTGGGGACAGAAGAAAAGGCCCATGGACTTGCAGGTTTGGGGGAATACTGCAATTAGGAGCTCGCAGATTCAGGTTTTAACTCAAATGGATGAAGCATCTAAAGCAGCAATTAGAAGCCGCCTCATTAAGAATTTTAAAAGTTCTTATTATTACTACCAAATTCTCAGATTATTTACAATCTTCATTCATATTATATCTGTATTTTCTTAGAATTATAAAATATAACCTTTTTTATTCTAATAAAATCCTTTCCACAGAAATTTAGTTCATCCTTTTTATTTTAATTATAGTAGTTTAAGTGATCTATTTTCTAGTAGCCAATATAAGAACACTATAGCTGAATAAATTAAAGAGTCTGATATTTTCTTTTATGTGAACAAGACAATTAAATTTGCAGCTACCTTGGAATTAGGATGCCACAGGAGAAGTTGGATGGTATTCATTGTGTCACAAGTGCCACTGTATGAGAAAATGCCATAGAGTGTTAACAAGATTACTACCCTGGGCATAAACAATTTACTTAAGAGATCAATGCAACAGCGTGTAGCAGCAGAGAAGGATTTGTTTACTGAAGATGGTTATGATCTAAATGAAGGTCTTATGGTGCCTAAGCTGCATTTAGTAGACCACCTAAGCAGAAAGTTGGCCTCACATGTTAAGTGTGACAACGTAAGCAAGCTGAAGTGGTGCTCACTACAGGGATGGCATCAGCAGGCCAAAGTGAGATCATGAGAGTTCTCATGGACAGTTCAATAATGAAGTGGATATGAAATATATCATGGAGAGGATTCCTCTAAATTGCTGGTGAGGGAGAAAAATATACTCCGTTCAAGACTCTTGGCCCTTGAATTAGAAACGCATAATATATGTAACTAACTAAGCTCATCAAGGAGACTGCAATAAGAGCACAAATTGCCTCTATGCCTATGTTGAAAGGATTTTTACTATAATAAAACTTGAAGCTAGTATTAAGAATCTGGAGGATCGAATTTTATTTCTTGAAAAGGAGAACATAAAACAATCTACCCTCTGAACGATTATGTAGAGTGCTTGGAATAGCACAACATGATGTTTACTATAGAAAAAGTATAGATGATTTGTAAGCACAACTGCATACTATACCAGAACCTACCTCTTTTCAACCAGTAATTTGGTTGGAGACACTGGATTGAACACTCAACTGACTTCCACGCAACTGGCCATGACTGCCATGAAACCAACCATGATGTGTTAACCCTATTAGATAAGAACCTAACTTCAACCCTTACTTCAATACCATTTATACACCTATAGAAAGAAGAACAATTTCTGGTTACATCAAAATGTATAAGAACAAGATGTATGGTGCTAGTGTTCACCAAAAGGCTCACCATGTGCAAGGGTTATGAGTTGCAAGGCTCAGGAGATTCTTAGTATGAGCTTATGACATAAACTATCTTGTAAGGAGTAAATAGTATCCTACTTTCAGAGTTTGGTGGTGAAAAAGACGTCCCAAACATGGAGACTAAGTTTCTTCTTATGAAAATGGGCAAGAATGAGTTGGTGTCAAACTACACCTCTTGTGACTATTTCAAGGCTCAACAATCGTGGAATACAGGAACTATTAATTTATTACTGCAAAAACAGTCCTGCTGATTTCATTGTAGATGCATATGACTATTGCAATAAAGAGCGCGATGTCCTGAAAGGATCTTAAGAAAGCTTTACTTTATCATATAAGAAACTTATGAAACTGAAACAAGGCCGTGGGAACACTTCCTCATTGAACTATAAATCTATCTACTTTTCTAATGACAATGGTGGCAAACCAAGGAATAAGAGCTTTAAACCATCAAAGCGCTTGCCTTTCCAAGAATTTAAATTGCAATAAGTGCTATCAACCTGGCACTTTTACCAATCTTGTCCATTACTTGCCGCTGAGAGCAAGGGCACACTTCTAAAAAGGATATCCTTAACGCTATAAAATGAATGGATCTCCACACTGAGGTTGAAGACAATCATGAGGATGAAGACTTAGTCAGTGCAAGATACCACGTGTTAGGGTTACCTATAACAGTGGCTATGCCTTCTAGACTAAAGTTTCATAACATTGGTAGATCTATATTGAGCAAAAATAAACTTGGAGCAAGAGGACAAGCCTACTAGATCATTAATTCATTATAGAAGGAAAGCAGCTGGTGTGAAAATTGGTGCAGCGGTGTCATATTTCCAAGGCACAGGTTATACACCTAACAATCGCAAGGAACTGTTTGAAGGCAGAACCCTTTTATCAAAACTAATCAAACCGGTATATACTGTAATAGGGCTTTTATTTGATAGCAAAAGTAAGCACCTTTAGTTTCAGATACTGCCAGAGGCTCATGGGTTCGTAAAAATAATTTTTATAGTAGGCTTTTTTGTAACTTACACTTGGAAAAATTCACCTTACCATTGAGACTCCTCCTCTGATAGGCTTAATATACCAAATTCTCATTGATGCTTCTATCTGTACAAAGCAGCACCCATAAAATTGTTAGGCTTAAATGAGCTATCTTTATTGGGCAAATTAACTAAAAAACTAGAGATCAAGTATCTATCTTGAAAAAGATAATCAACTAACTTATCAAATTACTATGGATAGCCTTAGTATTAGCTACTGATCCTCTCATCAATGTTTTTCATTGGCACAGTGGTTGACGTGAAGTTAATCCACTAAACTACAATGGAATTAATAGTAGTATCAAGGCCACAGCTTTGGAATTCAATGGGTATAAGGGATGATAATTATGCTGGCAAATATAAGGGATCTGCTGAATAGAGGCTAATACTTTAGGCTACTAACTATAAAGTCTAGGGCTGCAGAGCATATAACTACTAATAACTCAAATCTATTATCTAAAAATTTGTTCCATTATAAAATTAAAGCATAAGATTATGATATCCAGATGGTTTGTCAAACCTGATTACAACACTTCCACAATTGACTAAACATTGGGTAACAGATATGTGTGGGGGTTAACTGCTTATTGTAAATTTGGCCATTGGCCTGAAATCTGGTGATATCTTTTTAAGAACTTCACGTGCACCATGTTGATAAGGTGGCCTTAATGGGGTCTTTCAGAGAGAATATATTTCAAATGTCTTTTCAATGATCTCAGAGGCCTTTTCCATTAAAGGTGCAGCTTACTGGTGCGTCTAAACCCATGGTTATAATAGTACAAAACGAGTTCTCCAACGGTAAAGTGAGGTAGCAGCCGCTTATCTGCAGTATCTCTTTCCTAGGAACAGGATTTTAAGCCAGTGCATTGGAGTACGCCTCACGTTGTGGTTGGATTAAAGTACACACCAGCGTTCCAGATATTTAGCTGGCGTCATGGCTTCTTGACCTATATTAGAGTATAAAATGGGAGGCAACGCTGGTTGCTTTCCATTAATTAACTTGAAGCGTGATTGCCTTGTGGCCAAGTGGTAAGATATGCTGTAAGCAAATATGCCAGAAGGCGAGAAAAGGTTCCAGTTGGACGCCTTTACCGTAATTATCTTATTCAAAATCACAATCAGAGTACCATTCACTCATTTCAAAGTACTATTATTTTCAGGGTGGTAAGTCTTGGACAATACCCTGTGTATCCCCATTAGATTGTTGAATTTTGAAAGTTATCTGATTGTGAAATTAGTCCCGTTATCAATCAGTAAAAACTGAGGGCACCCATGCTGATAAATGATATCTTACAATATAAATTTAGCCATGGTAGCGGCGCCTGCATCCTGAACTTCTTCATCCTCCACCTACTTGTTGAGGTTACTTATGGCCACAATTATGTATTTTATTGACTCAAAGTGTTTGCCAAGAGGGCCTACAATATCAATCGAGACTGTATGCCAAGCAAAATTAGGTTTAACTATTTGATAATAGGTTGCTTTTTTGTAAGGCCAAACACCTAACACTCTCTACAGCAAAGGAGGGTCTAATAAACGTCAAAATTCATGGATTCCCAATAATGGTGCTGTTTTAACAATTCAAACGTTTTCTTAAACTCTCTATGTCCTGTCTCCTTGTATGCCCCAATGATGATGTCAGTTCACTCTGATGGCTAAGGCATCCAAAATCATCACACATTGTGGATCTTAATCAGCTAAAGACTTTCACTGAGTGTAATCTCTATTAAATTTCTAAAGCTTGTAAAACTTCCGCAGGTTTAATGTTATATTGCTGATTCAGCATTTTGTCAATCAGTTCTTCAGCCACGTCTTCCACTAAGGCTACTGTAGGCAGGCTGGATAACCCATCATCATTTTGTTGTTTTATGCTAAGTCAACGCTGCAATTCAAAATTATCATCCTGCAAGTTCAAGTCCCAGTGGGCTAACCTTCCTTCAGGATTTTTTGTAGCCAGTAGAGGGAGGCTTGATCCTTTATTGCATTAAAATTGCAATCCCTGAATGTATATATACAGATTTGTTTACAAGCATAGATGACTGCTAAACACTCCTTCTTGGTTATGGTGTAGTTTTATATAATGAACATCTAGCGTCCAACTGCGAGAGGCAACTGGGTGTTGAATTTTTTAGAATCAAGTTGGGATAACACCGTACCAATGGCGGTGAGAGAAGAGTCCATTTAAACAATAAACAGCTTATCTTAATTAGATTGCAGTAACAGGGGAGCTTTATGTAAAGTAATTCCTGAGCTTATTGAAGGTAGCTGAAAGTTTACCATTTAATAAAAGGATACTCCGTTCTTGAGAAGGTGGAGCAATAGTTCACCTATCTTGCTGAAATTTTCTACAAACCAGTGATAGTAGATGATCATTCTAATGAACACTTAAATGTTGTGCTTTCTACTAATCCACACCATACATTAATCACATCACCTTTTCCAGATGGGGTTACAAGCTATGTTTTTAATGAAAAACCACAGATATTCTAATTGTTTGTGGAAAAAATTACATTTATGCGGTTTGATATTAAGATTAGCCTTTGCAAGACAGCGGAAAACTTCCTCTAGATGATGTAGATGATTCATAATGTTATCAGAAAAGCCATTGATATTTTTTAAATAAACCAGGATGTAGGGTTTTTTTAAATCGCCAAGTATAACATCCATAGCCCGCTGAAAGGTCGTGGGGCGTTGCACAGCTCTTACATCATTATGGTGGGTTGATAGACCCTGAGCCATGATCATATAACATTTTTCTGTTCCGCTGGAGGAAGCTCTATCTGCCAATAACTGAAAATAGTTAGATTTATAGTAGAGAAATATTGTGCTCCGCCCAAGCATTCCAGCGCATCATTGATCTGGGTAAAGGATAAGAATCCTTTTTATTGTAGTATTGTTAATTTTGTGGTAGTCTATTACCACCCAATTATATACATATATTTTCTTAATAATTAGAACTGGGAGGCCCATAGACTCTTAGAAAGCACTAACATCCCTTGCTGTACTAGTTAACTTTTATAAGTAGCTGCCTCATCCGCTGTTTTAAAACATATAATTTGACTGAGGCAAATTGGTGGATAGTTTCCAGTATCTATAGAATGTAACAAAGACTATGCACATCCTAAATCATAGTAATCTTTTGAAAAAAATAAACTATAATTTTTGTTAAAAAGACCAAGTGCTTGATCCTTTTATGTCTCAGTTGACCCTGAAAGGTTTTCTTAGGGTATTAAAGAGCAAACAGATTGCTCACTGTTGTCACTAATCTCTAATTCATCAAGGTGACCAAACTCATGAATGTAATGGACTTTGTTCACTGGTAGCAGATGTAAAAAATTCAATCAGTTGGTGTCACTAATATGCATAAGATATGCATAGAGATTGGCTAGCAGTATTTTATTTCGTTATGGTTAGCAAGGTAATTCCATAGCGCAGTGACTGTTTTATATTTAGATTGAGTGAATGAAGCGAAAAGATTGTCACATTACCCTGAGGGGAATTTTAAATCAATTTCGTCCTCACAATATTTTGGTGGCCACCAGAATGGCCAGGTTACAGTTAGAGCATAGCACAATACCTTTATTATCCACAGTTTGATCATGTAATTGATGAGTACAACCACATAGCCGCTGATACTCAATAGCATCAGTCTATCCTCAAAAACAAGGTATCTACTCCTTGACTTTTAGGAGTGGGGATTCATCCTTCTAATTATATAATAGCAGAAGTGTTTGCCCCATAATTTCTAGTGTGTTTTCATTAAAATCAGCTTTAACTCAATAAGTTCTCATAGGTGAGGTCCCAAGAAGGAAGTCATACTGCTGACTTGCAAAAGCACTTGCAGGAGAATACAACAATAAGGAACCAAACTGCAGTGTTAAATCACTTTAATCTCCTTCTGATGTAGTGGTATGAGTTCCTGATGCACTATATACTCTCCAACATTTAGGTTTGGCATGAGGCCTAATCTCTTAACCAACTTGTTAGACACAAAATTCAATGAACCCCACTATCTATGATCGCTTAGTCTTTTACCTTGTTTACATTAGTATTAATACAAGTGCATTCAGAGAAGTACGCATCAGAAGCGTTAATTGTGTGGACCTCTAAGGTATCTGCTTGGTCTAAGCAATTTTTTATCTCCTCACCTAGTTGAGGACTAGATTCCTTTAGAACTTCAGTAAATATTGCCACTTGAACCCCCTGCAATTTAGGAATATCACAAGAGCAACTGAGAGCTCTTGTTATTTAGTTGTTATACATATGGTGTCAATACTTTTTATTGCCAACATATCTTTGTTTTCCTTACAGGAGCGACTAGTCTTAACTAATAAATAATCAGTGCATATTTGCTGATCCGCGGGAAGTGATATGTAATTCACAGTCTTCATCTGGATGCAAAGAGAATTTTGAGATTTCTTCTTACAAGGGTTTTTTTGAAAGGGGAAGTGGTAGACAATAATTGTTCTACTACGCCCTGCCTTTTATCGAATTTTTTCATACAGTGGTTATAATAATTGAACCTTGGGTCTAGTGCTTAATTTTGGGCAGCAAATTTCATAGTGGCCTAAGCTCTTACAATAGAAACAGAGAACCTGGGTAAGGTCAGATCAGTCAAAACAAGGGTCAGAGGACCGAGATAATTCTTGTTTAGTGGAGATAACCCCAAGTTGCAGGTCACAAGGATCCAGCTGACTTTGGTATGGCGCTTTAAAAGTAGTCGCACATAGATTGAGATAATTCACCATATGGGTTATATCATTTTCCTCATTCAATACTGGTATCAAGACCCTATACAATTCCGTGTAGAGCTCACAGGAGAGATGGAGAGCAATCTGGGCATCAAAATTACCTATAATTGTTAGCCCAAATAGCTCTGTGCCTTCAAATTAAATAACTCTTTGAAAATTTTAGATAGTTTCATCTTATTTAACACATATTCAGGATTCCTATTTTCTTATTGGTCAACTTTTTGGCAGCCCCAAATTCCTTGAATGCTAGGTCTTTAGCGTTAAGGTAGGACACGCCAGCCTTTTCTCAATATGGGCATAACTAAATCTTGAATTTCAGAGTCTAACGCATTCATGACTGCTGCGTAAGTCCCAGGGAACGTCCCCTGGCTGTTGATCGGGCCATCTTCCCATTCCCAAGTAAAAAGACACCAAGGAGGTTGGCGGTACCCCTTATTACTCAGAGCGATCTCGCTCACATAGTAGATTAGCAATGGGTAACAGCCCTTCCGCTTTGGATCCCACCCCCAGTACCCACACTCACCTCAGCAGAACTGTTATGGAATTAGCAAAATCTGCACTAAAATTGTTGGATTGAAATTTGGCTGGATCTAATTTGAGTGGCAATCTGGTCAATGCCCAAATCTCAAATGGCCGGAAAGGCATGAAGACTGAGGTATTGGCCAGAATGCCTGACAGTTCCAATTTTATCAATATGCTGATTGAACAAAGCACCCTTTTACCAAAGTCGTTGGGGATCATCTTTGACAATCAGGCTATAGCATCAGGCGCCACCAATGAGGGTTCAAAGCCCCTGGTAGGTAATTTGGGTTGTTGCAGCCAATGCGATGCTATTGACCAAACAAATGGTCCAGTAACCAAGTGCGGGTGGGTTGAGCATCCCAAACTCATTCCCAACCAAATGGATCCGCCCCTATGTGGGGTGGCCTTGAGGGATTCCCATTGCTCGTCGGGCTAAATGCCATCACACCAACCATCATAAATGTAGCTGAGCCCCAGTTCACACATTGAGGTCAAACTGACAGCAGCTTGGCCCACCACCAAATTTTGCGATGTCAGTTCTCAAGGAACAAACCCACCCATTCCCAAACAATTTGCCAGTTAGGTCAAAATTGTGGGACCTGATCCCAGCTTGTCGCTACCCCAATTGACCACTATCTAATCAGTTGCATAGCACTAAGAAAATTGTTGGTCAATTTTCTTTCTTTTCCTTCAAATAGAATTTTTCCAAAAAAACCAAAAAAGTTTATTATTTCTTCTGACCGCATCCCTGATGGCGTTTTCCTATTGGCCTATCAATCTGTATACCGGATGAGCTTTAGTAGTACTCTTGGTCACTATGGCCCCCTCCGTCATCAATTGGGTTCAGTGAGTCTGATATTTTTGGCTCTACAACCCTATTATTATTAATTTCCGGCAGCAATACATGGGGATCTTGTGGCTGTATGTTCACTAATTGCAAGAGAGAATCCATCTCCTTGCCACCCCAGTTGAAATGGCCCCATATGCCGAGGATCTCATTGAAACTATCTCTGTGATTCCACCCCCTGCAGCAAGACCCTCTGGGCTGGGAGTGGGTTCAGTTTAGTTTGTTGTCAGGATCATTCTCACCTTTGTGCTGCATCAACACTTTGTCATTTCCCAATGCTCAGCTCCATATCAAGTCATCTGGTCAGCAATGCCTCTGGCATTCTGGCTTGCTTTTTTGATGCTTATGCATCCCAACTGGAAGGCTGGTCTAAACTTTTTCCGCCATCTCCATGACATAATTGACCAACCATTATTTCCAGCCACTTCCACCTTGCTTTTGAACTGGGCGCCGCAGTGGTTACCCTTTACCAAATTAATATGCAATCAGTAGTTTGCTGTTTGTTGTTTGTTTGGTCACTTTCCAGATTTAGGAGAAGTATCCACTCTACCTTGGGAAATCTTCTTCAAGCCACCCAAGCTGCACAGATGGCGTCTCCTCCTCCTACCTCCAGCCCAGAGGGAAGATCGATTGTCCCCTCCCAGGAGATTTCTAATCAAGTTCTTGATGCACTCGCCAAAGTGCAAATGCGTACAGCAATCGCACTTAATAACGCTTCTGAATTATCTCATGCCCAACAAGGGCTCACGTTATTAGACGCTGTGGGTGTGGATGCCTGCCGTTGGGTAAGAGGTCTTTTCCATTCTTCCCCACAAGCAGGAGACTCCACCCCACTGATGGCTGTCATGTTGGCTGCCCTATTCCACCTGTGTCCCAATCAGACCACTTATTTAGACTGATCTATGCCATGGCTGAAGCCCCTAGATTGGTTTCTTTGCTTTCTACCTTTCATGAACTGGCCCCCACATCAGGCCTTATTATTGATATGCTTCAGGAAGTCTTTAGATTAGGTTTGGATTTGGGTTCCGCTCATCACGTGGTCTGGTCTACCATCCAAGGATCAGTAGGTCAAATATGTGCCTCCACAACCACCATCAACGCCTTACCCCATCATGTTACCCATTATCAGAAGGCGAATTCCTTGATTGGATTACCCAAAGAAGATGCAGATGATGCGCATATCTCCAAATTAGTGGTAGACTTGGGTAGTAATCTTGCCGTAACCTCCAAGTCTGAGTTGGTGGTTACAGAGTTAACTATTAATAATTCTGTACAATCTCAGATGGAGGAAGTTGTTCCTCCCACCCTTGTACTTCCAATTTTTGCTTCAGCGAAGGACCCCCAACTTTACCCCTGATATGCCCATCATTTCTTCAGTCATAAATGAGTCAGTCAAATCTTCCAATAAACAAAACTTCGCTTATCTCCTTATGCCTATGAAGATCAGTATTAACCAGCATCATGTCTCCTTCAAAGCTCTGGTGGATACCGGAGCTGTGGGGAGACTTCATGAGTGTTGAGTTGGTGCAACAATTAAAACTGGAAATGGATGTGGGATCCTCAGTGATGGTGGCCTCATCTGCTTATCAGTCCTCATATGTCATTCACTGACTGGTACCCTTTTCAAATCATCAGTTCAACTTCTACAATCATTTTTTGGCTATGACAAACTTGGTGTTTTTGGTAATCTTAGGTGTGGGGTGGTGGCGCCAACAACATGTGAAGATTCATTTAGAGTCTAATACATTGTCATTTACCAATGATTTGGAGGAGAGTTCCCTCTGATCAACACCCTCAAGAAGATACAAAGTCCAGCTCTATCACTACCCTGGTTACTTCTGTGGGCATCCCGGCCAATTTCCCTGAAAGCTTGATGTGATATCAGAGAACTTTTGACATGGAAAAGGCGGATTACCTGCCTAAGCACACTAGGTACAATTGTGGGTTTTGAACAACCATAGAGTTGGTGAACATCAACTGTCCATTGTATCCCCATACAGCGGAGGAAGAATTTTCACTCAATACCTGGTTGGACGACATGTTAAAAAAGGTTGGTTGTTCAAAGAGACCTCACCCATCGCCTCCCCCATCGTCTTCACCAAAAAATTGGATGGCTCTCTCTGTCCCTGCGCGGATTATGGTCATTTGAATAAAAACAGTTACTGATCCCTACCCATTGCCTCTGGAGCAGACAATCAGCCAGGCAATCGCCAAAATTCCGTGTGTTCTCAAAGCTGGATCTGGTGAACGCCTTCAACAAAATTTGTGTCATGGAAGGGCAGGAATGGTTAACCGCAATCCAAATGATGTGAGAAAATTTTCAATTTCGTGTAATGTCCTTTGGGCTTAATAATGCTCCCACTGTGTTTCAACAAATGATTGACAATGCACTGGGTGACCTCCGGTTTACTTGTGCAATTGCATACATCAATGATATTCTGGCTCACTCCCCAACTTCTGAACAACATGCTACCAACTTGGAAGCAGTAGTGGTCGCCTTGCATAAAGCAGGGTTGTTCCTCAAAGCTTCCAAGTGTAAGTTTTATAAGGAGGAGGTTACTTTCCTTGGGAACCTGGTTTTTAAAGATGGTGTCACAATCCCTCCTAAAAAGTTAGATGATCTGAGTTTGGCCAACTCCACCTACACAGAAACAACTTCGGAGTTTCTTGGGAACTATCATTTTTTTAAAAAATTTCCCCATCACTTTCCCAGTTGGCCGCACCGCTCCACCCCTTACTGGGAAGAACGTACCATTTTGTTAGACGCTTAAATGCCAGCAGGCGTTCAAATTGATCAAGGAGGTGTTTGTGTCTCCGCCCATTTTGAAACATGCTGATCCCACCAAAACGTATATTGTTGCGTGCAATGCCTCATCAGTACAAAGGGAGCAGTGTTGCTTCAGGAGCACAATGGTCTTGAACATCCAGTCGCTTATTTCTCCCAAAAATTCACAGCCACGGAGTATCCTTGGGCCATTTACAACAAGTAATTGGCAGCTTTTGAATGGGCATTAACTCATTGGAGGTATCTGTTGCAGGGTGCCCGCCAGGAATTAACAGTCCGCATGGATCACCAGGCCCTTTTGTATTTTCGCAAACCCCAAAAATTGGCGCATTGGCAGGCCTGAAACTATCAGTACCTGTGCAGTTTCAATTTTAAATATGAATTCATTAAAGGTGCGCTCAATGTACTTCTTGATTTCCTAAGCCGCAGTCCTGTCCACTGTCCCTCGGAACCCAAGGAGGTGGATCTCGTTACCATAATCCCTGCTGCTCAGATCCTGTCAATCGTTCCCCCTGTCATTTCCTCCATCACTTTGGCTCCCAATGCCCCACTAGTAGCTCAGGTTTTGGCCAGTCAAATGGCCTGCCTTAAGGGCATGGAGTTGGTTGAGCAGTCAGCTCACTTGAGTCACAAACACTCCCTATACTCCTTAGAAGAGGGACTCAATTACTTCCACTCTCACATTTGGGTTCCCCCCTCCTTCCGCTCAGAGGTATTCCGCGCACATCATGATCCCCCCGCGGTCAGACATCCTGGTAACAAGAAATGCATTGATTTGATCAAAAGAACCTTTAATTGGGTGGGACTGACAAAAGAGGTCCCAACTTGGATTGCCAATTGTGTTACTTGCGCTAGGGCCAAGTCAGATCGCTCCAGAAAAATGGCCTCCTGCACCCCTTATAGCAGGTGGAGGTTCCATGGACCTTGGTGTCCGTGGACTTTATTGTAAACTCCCTATTCTAACAGGTTCACTGTGGTGATGGTAGTGGTGTATCATTTCACGAAATTTTCCCTTTTTATCCCTTATACTTCTGCAATTACGTCAGAAGAAACTGCACATCTTTTTGTACACCATATGTTTTTAATGTTTGGTCTTCCCCAGGAGATCATCAGTGACTGGGGTTCACAGTTTACTGCGCGGTTTTGGAGTGAACTCCTATTAATCCTGAAAATATCCCCTGTTGATCCATGGTATATCACCCTCAGCCCAACAGACAGACTGAGCTGGTCAATTAAGTCCTTGAACAGTACCTGCGTTATTATGCTGCAACAGCGCAGGATACTTGGGCCAGTGACTTGCCCCTCACTCAATTTGCTTACAATAATGGACCTACGTGTCCACGAGGTTTTCCCCTTATGAAGAAACGTTGGGTTATAATCCTTCATTTTTGGTTGGACCGTGCTTGCAGCCTGAGGTTCAAGCTGCCGCGGACCACGCTGCCCATATCCAATCAACTCAAGCTTTAGTGTGGGAACACCTTACCAAAGCCATCGACGACTACAAGTGGTTTGTGGATCATAAGCATCTTCCAGGTCACAATTTTATGGTGGGTTCCTACATTATGCTTGATACCTATCATTTAAAAATTCAAACTCCTTCCCATAAATTCGCTAGTAGATGCTCAGGTCCCCATTTAGTGGAGGAGGTATTGGGTAATGGGGCGTTCATATTGAAGCTTCCTGCGCATTGGAAGCAGCACCCTGTTTTCCATGTTTCCCAGCTGTCACCCTTCAAGGGTGCAATTTCCATGGAACTGGAACTGATCATTGTAGATAATGATGAAGAAGCCAAGGTAGAAGCTATCCTGGCATCCCAGAAGTTGTGACGTTCCATACAATATCTAGTGGCCTGGAAAGGGTATCCAGCCTATGAAAATAGTTGGGTCAAGGCGCGTGATTGCGTGAATTGCATGGACCTGGTCGAAGCATTCCATCTATCCCACCCTGAGGCTCCCCACCCCCAGAAAGTCATGACAATTATGGCTATCAAGTTACCCAAGGCACACAAGAATGTGGCTCTGGTGCAATTTCCCTGTGGGGGTGCCCTTCCTTTGGGAAAAGGAAAGGGTAATGTAATTCCAGGGAACATCCCCTGGCTGTTGATTGGGCCATCTTCCCTTTCCCAAGTAAAAAAGACACCAAAGAGGATGGTGGTACCCCTCGTTACTCAGGGCGATCTCGCTCACTTAGTAGATGAGCGATGGGTAACAGCCCTTCCACTTCAGATCCCACCCCCAGTACCCACACTCACCTCAGCAGAACTGTTATGGAATTAGCAAAATCTGCACTAAAATTGTTGAATTGAAATTGGCTGGATCTAATTTGAGTGGCAATCTGGTCAATGCCCAAATCTCAAATGGCCGGAAAGGCATGAAGACTGAGGTATTGGCCAGAATGCCTGACAGTTCCAATTTTATCAATATGCTGATTGAACAAAGCACCCTTTTACCAAAGTCGTTGGGGATCATCTTTGACAATCAGGCTATAGCATCAGGCGCCACCAATGAGGGTTCAAAGCCCCTGGTAGGTAATTTGGGTTGTTGCAGCCAATGCGATGCTATTGACCAAACAAATGGTCCAGTAACCAAGTGCGGGTGGGTTGAGCATCCCAAACTCATTCCCAACCAAATGGATCCGCCCCTATGTGGGGTGGCCTTGAGGGATTCCCATTGCTCGTCGGGCTAAATGCCATCACACCAACCATCATAAATGTAGCTGAGCCCCAGTTCACACATTGAGGTCAAACTGACAGCAACTTGGCCCACCACCAAATTTTGCGATGTCAGTTCTCAAGGAACAAACCCACCCATTCCCAAACAATTTGCCAGTTAGGTCAAAATTGTGGGACCTGATCCCAGCTTGTCGCTACCCCAATTGACCACTATCTAATCAGTTGCATAGCACTAAGAAAATTGTTGGTCAATTTTCTTTCTTTTCCTTCAAATAGAATTTTTCCAAAAAAACCAAAAAAATTTATTATTTCTTCTGACCGCATCCCTGATGGCGTTTTCCTATTGGCCTATCAATCTGTATACCGGATGAGCTTTAGTAGTACTCTTGGTCACTATGGCCCCCTCCGTCATCAATTGGGTTCAGTGAGTCTGATGTTTTTGGCTCTACAACCCTATTATCATTAATTTCCGGCAGCAATACATGGGGATCTTGTGGCTGTATGTCCACCAATTGCAAGAGAGAATCCATCTCCATGCTACACCAGTTGAAATGGCCCCATATGCCGAGAATTTCATTGAAACTATCTCTGTGATTCCACCCCTGCATCAAGACCCTCTGGGTTTGGAGTGGGTTCAGTGTGGTTCGTTGTTGGGATCATTCTCACCTTTGTGCTGCACCAACCCTTTGTCATTTCCCAATGCCCAGCTCCATATCAAGTCATCTTGTTGACAATGCCTCTGGCATTCTGGCTTGCTTTTTTGGTGCTTACACATCCCAACTGGCAGGTTGATCTAAGCTTCCTCTTCCGTTTCCATGACATGCTGCCATTTTTGCATCTCAGACGTTTCATAGATGATAATAATAAAGATTTAGATAAAATTGTGCACAATTGCAGCCAAGTTGAACTTAGGAGAATAATGGGGTCAACCAGTAATTGCATTTCATGGAAGCAGTCATGAGGTCCTGGAAATGACACTTCTTGTCTTCCCAAATTACTAGCTACAAGGAAGGGAGAGACACTAAGTGTATCAGCTTATCATCTAGATGCCCAGAAGCACCAACAATCAGAATAGAAGGACTAACCTTCAATACCATCAATTGAGGTTCCAAAGCATCTTACTCAGTCTACCCTGGCGTATAATATGATGAATGGCCAGCTTAAATTGGCTCAGTATGTCAGAAAACTGGCGGCGTTTTTCCTATAACGTTTTTATCACAATTACTAGTTGGTTTATAGCCTGAAAGTCAGTCTTTGTAGTGATGTTTTCCCTCACTAAAGTATTGCAGTGTTCTACTAAATTTTAAATCCTCAAGTAATGAATTAAGCTCTTAAATTAATATGCAAAGAGTGTCAACTCCATTCATGTCTTCCACTAAATTTCTCACTCAACAATTGTGGATTAAAAGAATATCCAATAGTTGGCTAACATGAGTCTTTACATATGCTTGTACTTGACGAATCTCAACAGATAAGTGGGCAGAGCCTCAGGGCCAATCCCTACTGCCTCAACTATTGCGTTACCCCCGTGGCAGAGGACTCTGCAACTAAGATCTCAGAGCTCATGTTATCAAAATTGGACTCCAAAGGTTAAGGTAAAGCCCTCTTTATTGAGCACCACATGTGATAATTGGCGTAGTGGCGTTGTATTTTCAGAGCACAGGTTATACATTTAACAGTCACAAAAAACTTTTTTTAAAGAGAGCAACTTTAGCCAAAACTATCTAAAATGGTATATACCAGAATAGGGATTTTATTTAATAGCAAAAGTAAGCACACTGTAATATCAGATACTTCCAGAGGCTCATTATCTCTTACAAATATTTTTATAGTAGGCTTTTTGCACCTTACTCTTGAAAAAGACCCCTTTGCCATTGACACTCCTCAGTTATGCTTGGTATACCAGAATTCTCATTAGTGCTTATATCAGTACTAAGCAACACTTAAAAACTGGTAGGCTAAAATGAGCTATCTGAATTGGGCATTTAACTTAAAACTAGATCTCAAAGTATTTTCTTTTAAAAAAGATACTCTGCAAACTTATCAAATTACTGGAGGATTGTTTTGGAATTTACTAGTGACCATACTATTAATATTTTACACTGGCATGGAGGGTGACGTGAAGTGAATCCACTAAGTGAAATGAAAATGATAATAGAATCAAGGCCACAGCGTCAGAAGCCAATGAATATAAGAGTGATAATTATGCCAGCGGGGTATAAGGGATCTTCTGAATAGAGGTTAGTACTTTCAGTTACTAATTATAAAGTCTAGGGCCAAAGAGCATGTTTAATACTAATCACTCAAATTTATTATATATTTATTAGTTCTATTAAAAAATTAAAGGCATAAAATTATGACGTCCAGTTGGTTAATCAGACCCTATTACAACAGCTGTTAATGGTTACCTTCATGAACCTGTAACTGGATGGCGTAAATACTGTAAAAACTACAAAAAGCGCTTCTGCTCTTATACTCTTAAATTTTTACTGTCACATTGACCACTGGAAATCCTTTTGGAAGAATGTGGCAAGTGAAAGTGATTATCCAGAAATTTGCGCATCTTAGCTGTACTGAACACTGTGGCTCCAGTAAACATCATATCCTTTAAGATTATGAAAAAGATGAAGTTTATTCCCAATATCAATTATACTGTGAAGTACCAAACTTCTGGACCATAAGTTACCTGCACTCTTAATCCCTATTTAGTGCTTCCCTTTTGCTTTAAGCAAATGGTCCTATTAGCACTAACAGTAGTTTTATATTAGCCAAAGTGACTTTTTAACGGTATGCAGTTCCTCCTGAAGTTTTAAGCAATGATTGACTTCACAACTAGCACTGTGAGCATCTTGGATTAACAACCTCCACTGGTTTTATGAACAAGGATGCTAAACCATGGAAGCAACGGATGTGCTTGGTGAAAATGGATCAATTGATTTACCTTATCCACTACACCTTTACAGAGAAGTGTGTGAAGCAGTTACTATCCACTGTATGCATGTAAGAAGGGCTTTCATAGAGTGCTACTGAGACCATGTAGATTTGACCAGGGGATCAAAGCCTGATGACCCTGTCAATCATTGTGAAGAGTATGACATATACTATTTTGAAAGTCTACAGTCACGATGGAATCCGCAAGCTAAAACCTAGATTTCATACCAGGGCTTTATGACATAAACTACTTATGAGATTTAACCATCACCTTAAGAATATAACAACTCAACTTACCAGAGTCAAAATAGGATAAACTGTTTCATTGGCCTGAATGACCAGTTTCCATGACATTAAACATTAATTTTTAGAGGAATTTGGCAAACTTGGGTTTGGGGAGATGACCCCTAGACAGCAGAAGGAGCTTTATGAGTTTTTGGACGAGTCCAGCGACATCTTTAGTACCAGATCCAACCAATATGGACTCTGCAAGGATGAGGTCCATATTATGGATATGAGATCTGCTATATCAGTTAAATATAAGCCCTACTGCCACATAAAAGCAGAATTTGATGTTATCACTCAAGAGCTGAATCAATTAGTTAAAGAAGGGTTAATAAGACCGTTAAAGAGTCCTTGGGCCTCCTCTTTACTGCTTATGTGAAAAAAGTATGGAACCCAATTCATAATCATGGACTACAGCCATTAAAATAAGATAACTAAAAAGGACTCTTACCTTCTCCTAATGTATTAATCATGCTTTGAAACGCCTGGACGGCTTGACTTCTCAGTAATGGATCTGGCCAGCAGCTACTGACAAATGGAGCTCTCACCAGAGGACCAGGAGAATTTCACTTTGATCAGTAGTCAGTGGTTGTTTGAGCCCTTGAGGATGCCACAGAAGCTCTTTACTGCCTCTGTTACCTTCCAGATTGCAATGGATTACATTTTGGCGATCTCAAGTTGTCTAGCGTGCTTTTTTCTCAATTGCCTTATCATATTCAGTCAAACGTTCCAAGAGCATCTACAACACATCTGAGAGGTCTTTATATGGTTGTGAGGAAATAAACTTAGGTTAAAGTAGAGCAAGTGAACCTTCTTTAGATGAGGCAGTTAGAGGTTCTCTTGCATATTATCACTCTAGTGAGATCAGGCCTCAAGATGTGAAGGTCAAAGAAATCATGGCTATGAATCCACCCAATAGTAAGAGGGATAACCAAAGTGTTCCTCAGATAGGTGGAATAAATTATAGAAGTTCATCCCCATTTTGTGAAATTGCTGCTTCCCTCACATACCTGCTGACTAAGAAATTAAATCTAAGTGGGCCTGGAACAGGAGCTGGGCTTTTAAGTAAAAGGCAAGATTAGTAGCGGCACTAATTTTGCCTATTCATATTTCAATAAGATTTTTTTACTTTTATACTGACGCCAGTGATGTTAGCTTGGCAAAATACTGACATTAATAGATTAAGAAGGGGTGGACCACCAAACAAGTATTATTTCAAGGATATAAGCAAATCAGAGAAAAAATACATTGTTGCTGTGATATTGTGCCTAGCAATTATCTTAGTAGAAAGCACTTCAGACCCTACATGTTCAGGGTACATTTAAAGGTAGTAACGGATCATGCATCACTCCATTAAATGCTGAACATGGAGGATCCGATTGGATGCCTTGACTGATGAAGAGTTTTTTCTTAAGGCTATGATTCTGATATCATACACCAAGTAGGGTAAAAACACCCTAATGCTGATGGCCTATAGTGATTAAGTGCTCACTCATAAGTGCCAGAGAGTGATCAAATAATAAGCTAATCAGGTATAAGAACGAGCCTGGCAGTATGAAGCAGTTGAAAGTTAAGGCTGTCCTGAGAAGAGAACAAAGACAGCCGGCGTGTCAATGGAAACCTACAGAAGATGGGTCAGAACAGATGCTACCCTTATAACAGGTTTAGTGACTAAATGAAACTGGTGATGGAGGCACAAAAGCACGTGGGCCATGGAAGATTTCGGAAAATTCTGTCATACCTGGGGAGCGATTACACTGGGAGTGTATGTCTGATGAAGTGCACCAGCTTTAAAGTTATCTAGACCATGAGCAAGTTTACACTGCTGGAGAAACGTTTTGAGTTTAAAATAATCTCACCTACAGCATCTTCAGCAATGTATCAATTGATGTAATTGGACTCCTATTGACTGCCTTCAGTAAATCAAAGTCCATCCTTATAGCATCTCCCACTTCATAAAGTGGGTCAGAGCCTCCACAGTCAAGATGTACAGCATGAACTCCAACATTTAAACCTTTACAATCACGTAATTACAAGACATTGTTGCCCTCAAGTTTGCTTTCAGAAACTAAGGATTTTATGTTGGATGTGGTGAGAATAATAATGGACCTAGTATGAGTGAAACAGTAATTCACTTCTCCCTATACCCCATAATCAAATGGAAGCTTTGATAAAGTAAATGAAACCTTAGGAGGGATTTTGAAAAATATGACCCTTAATTAAAAATTAAAAATGAGGACATTTGCTGACCTCCGCGTTGTTGTCTTACCTGTTGATCCAACGCCAAGAGATTGAGTTGTCCCTTTCAAGGCCCTAAGTAGGCTTGAAGCATCACTGCTGACCCTACTAGCACCAATTATCCCCGCGGACCAGAAGAACATGTTACCTGGAAGCTATCATCAGGAGTTAGCTGAAAGCCTTATTTAAATTCAATTGTAAGCCTCAAAAAATATACAAGAAATTATCCATTGAAGACAACGGGAGAATCAGAGATAACTCTGCTACCAGATTCATATAAGAGACAAAGTTTTGTTCTATCATTTTTGGGATTACAACCAGAGAAGCTACAGGCCATCTGGACTGGGTCTGCTACTATTTTGGCAAAAATAGAAGTTAAACATCCTATCTGGGATAATGATACTAACATTTTATTTAATAAATTCATGTACAGCGCATGAGTTCATTCCGTGGTCTTGTCTTTGGAGGAAAGTGTTGTGGATGAGGCCATAAGAGTACCCTGTTCATTCCTCATCTAGAGGAATGAACAGAGTTCAACCCTAAACTGGTGGAAATACGGGTAACTTACCCACTGTGGATGGAGTTATACAAGCCTCTTTTATAGATTCAGGAGAATTAAGTATTTCACACCATAATCAAAGTGATGACATGCAAGATAATATTCACAAGACTCTCCAGACGATTAGTATATGAAAATGCAATCGTTGCTGAAGAACACTATGAAAAACAACCCCCTTTAATACCTTTGGAGGCTGAAATAATTTGCAACTCAACAATGGTGAAGCAATAAGCTAATCAAATTACCCTGATGAATGTAATATAATTTTCATATTAATTTTACTAGATTTAGCAAGCAATCAATCTAAGAGTTGCTCAAAAACCTGGTGCAAGGCGTAATGGTCAGATCAAATCAATCATTATATTTTGACTCAAGATTCAGAAATCTTTTACAAGTCAAAACGCTTTTTTGATATTTTCATGACTCATGCAGGGCTTGGTGCTAGGCTATGCTTCTCCTGAGCTATTCTTTATGCTCTTAGGGGCATAAATAATAGTGCAGAAAGGGCTCCCTGGAAGGGGAAACCTTAAAATTTTGGGCCCATACAATTCTGAATTTAGTCAGAAATTCTTTCTCGTTTCCCACTCTCATGTGGGTCTCTGGTGGCCTTAGGGCCACCCTTGCCATGTCTTACCTGGTATCCTGTGGCAACTCTAGTTTTTGTGCCTAAATATCAATGATGGCTCTTGTCACATTTTGATATGACTGGATGATAGTCTTGGGACAGCTGGACAGAAACCGCTGAACACAGTATCAGTTATGAATATTCTATTGCCTTGAGCCAAGGCGATATTGAGATATAACGAGTCTTATTGGATATTTTGAGTTTATTGGATCACCTCTATATAAGGCAATAAGGCAATAAGGCGATAAGGCGATAAGGCGATGTTGATGTTCAACAAATATGAAGTAAATTGCCTACAAATAGGGTGACAGCGGATTAAGAATAATAAGCCAAATTTTAAGAAAATCAGTGGAATAGAATAACCCATGCAATGAGAAATAGTATCGCCTACAGATGATGTATATAAGTGAAATGGGCGATTGAGAGAAGGGGTTTTTTTAGGAAAGACGAGCAGGACAGTGAAACATAGCTGTATATATAAAAATAAATAAAATTACTGGTTGGAGTGTTTGCTCCTATTTTTAGATATATTTCAAGTACAGCTGAAGGACTGACGATCTTCACATCATCCATCCTTTGTTCAAAGGGCTCAACCTGTGTGACTAGCCCAGCGGATCCTAGGGATACTGTCCAAATTTACAACAGTGGTACTCACTACAGGGGGCCCATTGACCAACCACCAAACACTCTGGAACCTCAGTCGCCAACTATGCCTTATTCAGGCCATGTCATTGGGGAGTCTTCCTGGAACTTATATAACAGATAGATATGATAAACTTAAAGTTACCCTGGATGCAGTACTCAGAAACCAAGATGAACTCCTTCAATAATGTAACGCGGTCATGCAACAGCTTGATAGTACATTTAGTCAAATGCAAATTTTTGGACTACAAAACAAAGAACTTGCTGAATGACTAAATGATACCACTCAGCGGCTGCAATATGCAGAACAAAGTTTTTTCTACTCCTTCTGGTCATCTCACTGGGAAGAAGATGACTATCAAGAAGATGCATCCTACATAGGATAAGACAACGCTGGTCACAGCTATGACGCTCCCAATATTAGCACTGGATATTCATATGAGTTGAAACATCACTTACTTCCAGTAATGGCTGTACCACCTACCACCGACGGTCATGCCACCTCAGAAGCAATGAACATCCCAGCTTCTGCTACTCATACTCCTCAGCAAGAATCTGCTTTCAGGTCTCATTCCATTCCTCAGTGCACCCCTAATACCCGCGAATGAAAGGAGGAAATTAATGTCAAAAAGATACCCCCATTCAACCATAATGGGAACATCCATGGGTTCTTTAAACGGTTTTAGTTTGCCATGGAAGGAGCCTCTGATAAACAGAAGGCTAAGTTGCTAATATCTGCTCTGGATGTGAGAAGTGCCAATCAGGTCACCTGTTACCTCCCCAGTAGTTCTGTCTCCTATAAAGATGTAAAGGACACCGTACTCCATTTGTTTGGAGGAAACTCAAAAATATCACAATGAAAAGCAGAATTTTTTAACCATTGGATTTCATCAAAATGAGACTCTCATTGAGTTCGCTGATTGATTCACAACAGAAGCCCATGTGTTGATTGGAGCTGAATACTTAGTAGAAGCTGACATGTGCATTGCCATGTCTGCCATGGTGAAGTCGTGTCGTAAACTTTCTAATGTTAATTCACTGGTTCTGGATGATGACATACCTCTGCTCAAGATTGTACATTTTTTACATGGGTATCTCCTAACTTTCTGACACCAAATTCGGATTGCAAGACTACCGCTGCCATGGCACCCTTTTATTCAGGAGAATACTATTGACCGCCTCCAGCTTCATTCATTATCCTCAGCCTTACTACAACTCTGCGCTTCATCCTCAACCAAATTATAATTAACAGTTTGATCAACATCAATGAGTTGGCCATGACAACTGCCAGCAACCTAGTTATTGACCTGGTCCCAATTATGCCAACCATCAACAATTGGCTTACTGACCTGGAACCGGGTATACTGAGAGACCTTAACCCTTCTGGTCTGGACCTGCTTCTGATAGATCAGGATGTGGTTCCTATGGGGTCAACTGCTACAAATGTGGTCGCCCTGGTCATTTGGCAAAATTCTTTCATAATCGCCAAGTGAATTATATACAACAAGACCAATACTATCAGGGAAAAGATGGAGCGGAGTAGAGATGGGACCCTCTACCTCCGCGATACCCATTAAACATGTCCCCAAATCTATAGTAGTATATCCTGCAAAAGTTCCTCAATAAAATGACATAATTTTATTTCAGCAGCCAGTTGGAGGAGTAAACGTAGTAACCTGAGCTCAAGCTAAGGTGGCGACAAAAGAAGAGCCCCTCGAACAACCAGAGCCCTATGCCTGTCAAATGCTTTATCAAGCGTCCTAAGACCAACTTGATCCTGCCGCGGATGCGCCAACTGTAGAAGGAGTAAACGTTGCCCTTCTGGTAGATACCATTGTCAGAGAATACTCCCAAGTTAAAGAGGGGATTATGAATTTCCTTGGGAAAAGAGGACCTGTAAATGTTCACATATTAGGCAGTCAATATTCTTCTTATGCTGAGTGTACATACTGTGATATTTTTGTAGTGAAAAATAGAGTTCGCGCTATAATAGACACTGGTGCTCCAGTCAACATCGTTTCCACTAAGTTAGTGCAAAAATTGACATTAAAACTGATGTAGACCATCGCATGGTTTATGGAACTGCTGGAGCTGTTTTACTGTCTCTGAGGGAGCTTATAGTGCGCTGCCTTTGTGCTTTGGGTCCATTGTCATTGTGGCTTTAGCGATTGTATTACCAAATGAACACTATGACATATTAATAGGGACCGCTTTTCTACGTCTTTTTGGGGCTATCATTGATATGATGGGGGAGACCCTTGACATCTTGGGTCAGCGGATTCCAATATACTTTACTACTAGGGGAGTACCAAAAGATCTGGTACATACTAGTCATATCAATCTCGCCTATAGTGATGGGATATGGCCTGTTTGCTAGTATTAATTAAAGTGAAAGACTTGGGTTCTTCCTCAGCAAATTTATGAATACCAAGGGATACCTCTTTTAGTGGCAGGTCCCATACCCATCCCTTCCGGCCATCAAGTCTTAGTGAATACTGATTTAGAGGTAGAAGTGCCAAGTGGTTTATACGAGGAAGTTATTGGGCTCTATCATCAAACACGGTTTGAGCTGCATGTGGCTCCAGGAATTATCCTCCTAGGACATGGGGAGATAAAGGTTTTGTTAGCAAACCTACAGAGCAACCAATGCAAATCTGCTGCCACCAAACTATTGAATATATACATCTGATTCCTATAGAAGAAGTCCTTCAGGTTCATGATTTTGGATCATTGGATGAATTTGGACTACCGCTTGAACCATTGGTAGATGTACTAACAGTGGTCCCGTGGAGTAATTTAATGGTATTAACGGATGAACAAAAAGATTAAGCAATAGCTTTATTTTAGAAATATAAGGGAATTTTTGCTGTTAATAATCATGATTTAGGGTGTGCTCAGGGGGTGGTCCATTGATTGGACACCGGTGATCATCCTCCAATAAGGTCTCAGCTGATCCACCACTCTCAGGCAGCGGAAGATGTGGTTACTGAAAAAATTGACAAATTATTACAAATAAGGGATGCTTGAGCCATCCAAGAGCCCGTGGGCTTCGCCTGTTCTGATAGTAAAAAAGAAGGACGGCACCAACTGGGTAGTAATAGACTACAGGAAACTCAACAGTATTCCTAAAAATGATTCAAACCCTTGCCAAGAATTGACAACACTATGGACTGATTAGGGGGTGCCCGTTACTTTTCTGCAATGGATTTAATATCAGGCTACTGTAAAATTGAGTTAACCTTGGCGGAACAGCAAAAATGTGCTGTGATCACCTCTAAAGGCCTTTTTCAACTGACATGGATGCCTCAAGGACTATGTAATGCTCCTGCTACTTTTCAGCGGGCCATGGATACTATTCTTGGCAATCTGAAACTGTCATGCGTTCTAGTATACCTCGATGATATTAACATTTTCTCTCAAACCTTTTTGGAGCACCTAGAACACCTTGAAGCAGTATTCCATCAGCTGGCTGAGGCAAACATAAAAATTAAACCTTGAAAGTGCAACTTTTTCAAAGGTCAGCTAGAATATCTGGGTTTTGTGGTAACAACTGGGCTGCAGCCACAACTGGCTAAGGTGGAGGCCATTAGTAAAATGGTTACACCTAATAATAAGCGTGACATAAAGGTATTTCTAGGGATGGTCAGTTACTATAAACGCTTTATCCCTAATTTTAGGTGTATTGGGGGCCCACTATTTGAGTTGGCAAAAAAGGATGCTGTGTTAGATTGGACGAAACGTCATCAATCCACTTTCAATGCACTTCATCTGGCGTTGAGCAGTGCATCAGTGCTGTGATACCCAAACTTTGACCGGAAATTTATTGTTCAGATGGATGCGTCCCTTTCCGCAATTGGGGCAGTACTTTCTCAGATAGATGATGAGGGAGAAGAACATCCTGTTGCTTTCTGTAGTCATAGTCTGATTGTCATGAGCGTAACTATACTGTGACTGAGTGGGAGTGTTTAGCAGTAATCTACACATATAAAAAATTCAGAGTCTATCTGCATGAGGTAAAGTTTAAGGTGTAACCAATCATGCATCATTACGCTGATTTTTAAAATCTCAAAGAACCAGAAGGTCAATTGGCTTAATGGGCTCTCAAGTTACAGGCTTACAATTTTGAGATTCTCCATTGGCTGGTAGCAAAGCATCAGAGCGTGGACTGTTTATCTCAGTTACCAACTATTGTGGTGACAGCGGACCTTAGCAACGTGATGTATGATAAGATGCTCAGAGGAAATATGATGATGAACCGCCTCAAGTAATCAAAATGTTAAACAAATTGCAATCAAATACCTTCCAAGGGAATGGAGAGCTGTATAAATGAATTGGCAATTCTACAGTGAATTTCCCATGGCCCTCCGCACAGCCAGGAATCATTATGAGCGCTCACAGGGCGGTTGGTCATGGTGGCGTGTGTAAAACTATGGAGTTGTTACCCCCACAGTACTATTGGGAAAGTATGAGTTTCGATGTGCTCAAAAGTATTTCCTGTTGCCATCAATGCCAAGTAGAGAAGCTGTTTCATTGTACAACGTCATATCAGTTAGTGAGACCACGTTTCACTTGGCATATGGTCCCCCTCGATGTCATTGGGCCCTTGCTGACAGGAGCCAACCGTTGTAAGTACATTCTTGTGGCTATTGACCACTTGACCCGGTGGGTTGAAGCAAGGGTGATACAAGATCTGGGGGCCATTACAGTGGCTAAATTTGTGCTATAATGCATTATTCAGTGGCACGGTTGCCCTTGGTTTAATCTCACTGGTAATGGCACCAACTTCACCTCACACATACTTCCTAAATTGACCGAGCTTATGGGGATCCATGGAGTTCTGATGACCCCATACCACCCTGAGTCCAATGAATGTTTGAATGAGTTATATGGAACTCTGGTGAACATACTTCAAGAATTAGTAATGAATCGCCCATCCAATTGGAGCTCCAACTTTCCACCACCGTATTCATTTATAACATTAGTTACCATTCCACAACGGGGAAGAGTCCATCCAATTACTATAAGGCCAACACCTGGCTCTTCCAGCATTGCTTTGTGCGTGTGTAGAAAACACTGGCAGATTAGAATCCCACCGCTATTTGACTAACCTCGCAAACATTCTGATCAAGCTACAAACTGAAGCATATTCCTTCAGTTTGGCTAAGAAGATTAATAATCAGGCAGTTGATCAGACATGCCATAGTGGATTGGTGTCATTCATGGAAGGTGATATGGTTCTCTTTCACAATCAGCATGGAATGGCCAGAGGCATAAACTTGCCAGTATTTAGATAGGTCCATTTGAGATAATAGAGAAGACTGGAGTCAACGCATATACTATTAAGGATCCTATCATTGGTCAGATCATTAATTGAGTACACTTAAAGTTCCTCAGAACTTATAAACAATAGGATCCTATCATCCAGTCAAAGAGGGGGTAATGTCATGATTTTGACATGACTGGAAAATATTCTTGGGAAAGCTGGGTGCAAACCGCTGAACACAGTATCAGTTATTAATATTCAATTGCCTTGAGCCGAGGCAATATTGAGATATAACGAGTCTTATTGGATATAATGAGTTTATTGGATCACCTCTATATAAGGCGATAAGGCAATAAGACGATGTTGATGTTCAACAAAAATGAAGTAAATTGCCTACAAATAGGTGACAGCGGATTAAGAATGATAAGCCAAATTTGAGGAAAATTTGGTGGAATAGAATAACCAAGCAATGAGAAATAGTATCGCCTACAGATGATGTATATAAGTGAAATGGGTGATTGAGAGAAGGGGGTTTTTTTAGGAAAGATGAGCGGGACAGCAAAACATAGCTGTTTTATAAAATTAAATAAAAGTACTGGTCAGAGCAATAGCTCCTATAACTAAATATATTTCCAAGTGTGACTGAAGGACCAACAATCTTCACATCATCCATCCATTGTTCAGAGGGCTCAACCTGTGTGACTAGCCCGGCGAATCCTAGGGATACCATCCAAAATTACAACAGCTCTGAACATTAATTGGAGGCACCAAATCCTCTAAGTTTGTTAATCCACTGAGTTTTTTCCCTGTGTTACTCATGATGCCATTTTATTGGGATTTAAATTCATTTCCATGTATATTTTATTAAAGAAATCAGGCTGAATTAGTGCCAAAATCCTCATTTACTTGTGTATTTTTTTAGTTTTTGAATTTCCTTATATATAAGGTTGAATTGGTGAGTATGAGGAATTGAAACACTTACCACTAGGGAACCTCATATCAGACAATTTTTTGACATTTATCCGCCAATCCTAAGGAAAGATGCTGATCATAATCTGGGACGTTTTTTCCATTAAACAAGGTGCATCAAATCACTATTGCATGAACCTGATGTTAAGAAGTATATTACAAATCTATAAATAGAGAAATAAATTGAGAATATGCTACCATTTAAACCCCAGAAGTGGGACAGAAGAATAGGCTCCTGGAAATACAGGTTTAGGGGTAATTATTGTGAGAAGGAGCTCACAAATACAGGGTTTAAATCAAATGGATAAAGCATCTAAAACATCAATCAGACGCTGCCTCACTAATTTTCATGAACTTCTGTAATATCACTACCAAATTCAAATATTATTTTATACTAATCGTTTATTTTATATCTTTATTCTTCATTAGAAGTATAAATATTTCACTTTTTACTCTAATAAAAACTTTACACATAATCTCAGTTATATTTTTTTGTTTCACTTATAGTGGTTTAAGCGATCAAATTGCTAGAAGCAAGTCTGGGTTGATATTAAGCAGAATACAGTAATTATGATGAGATAAGCTTTGTTTAACAAGACACTTATTATTGCGGATACCTTGAAACCAAACTGCTAAGGGAGAGGCTAGATTGGATTTAATTGTGTCCTGAGGGCCAACGTATAAATAATATATCAGAGAGTGTCAACAAGATAATCGCCATGGGCACAAACATTTTACATAAATGATTGAAGCTACAACAGGTAGCATCAGAGAAGAATTTGTTTATTGAGGATGCCTGTGATCTACATGAAGGTTGTCTGGTGCCTAATTTGTGCAAAACAAACCCTCTGATCATCAATTTGGCCTCACATGTTAAGTGAGGTGAGGTCAGCAAGCTGACTCTCTCCATTATGCTCTTTATCTTATAAAGAGTTAAAAATGGAAGAGGCGCAGGTCACCCTTGAACTAGAACATTCATTTGAATTAGGATTATTAAAGCCTTCTTAAAGTCCGTGATCTGCACCACTAATATTAGTTAAGAAAAAAGATGGCAGTCATTGGGTAGTAAAGGATTACTATTTTCTGAATTCTATTATATGAAAGGACAGTTATCCTTTATTTAGGATAGATGAAATGCTACGCTCATCAGCTGAATACTGATTTTTTCTCTGCTTTGAATTTGACAAGTGGATACTGACAAATTGACTTTTAGCTGAAGATAGGTCTAAATGTGCTTGTATATCCAATGAGGGTATATCTGATCACCCAGATGCTATAGGGATTATACAATGCCCCTGCCACCTTTCAGAAAGCTAAAGATCAACTATTCTGTGAACTTAAACTAACTTGCATACTTGTTTAAATTGGTTGATGTATTTGTTTTCCTGTACTTTCACTGTGCACCTTGGGCACCTATGACAAGGTTTAAAGTTGATGTGAGGCTTCCCTAAAGCTTAAACCTTCAATATGTACCTTTAATCAACAAGAAATAAAATTTCTTGGACACAAGGTAACCCACCAAGCTATTCTGCCAATTCCCATTATAGGATCTGCAATCAAATAAATGCCTTCTCTGGCAAACGTATATGTTATTCAATTATTTCTGAGACTGGTTGGATATTATCAATAGTTTATTTCCGTTTTGCCAAATCGACCAAGCTATTAATCAGATATTATATAGGAATGTACCCTTTTTTGGGGCCTTGAGCAGCAGCAACTTTCTGATTGGTTTGTATTGACCTTGCAACTGTTCTAGTCCATATTCATCATAATCATGACCAACCTTTATTCTTTTTAATGATGCAAGGGACTCTGCAGTTGGGGCTATACTTTCACAACTTGGTGCTAATCTGATCAATCATCCAGACGCCTACATTTTAGTGGTAACCTATCTAGGGCTAAAAGAAATTTACTCTTTACATGAATGGGAATGCCTCTTTTTATTGATGGCTATAAAGCATTCCCACCCCTTCCTATATAGTAGTCATTTACTGTTATTACCAACCTTCCTTTTACATTATCTCCAACACATGAAGAATCATGAGGGGAGACTTAGCTTGTTGGGTCTTGCATCTTCAAAAATATGATCTTATATCAATCATCAAGCAGGAGAAATTCATCAAAATGCTGATGTTTTTTACCAGCTTTATAAAATGCTATTTCTGAGAAGGATTGGCTCTATAAAGTTAGTAGCTGCACCTGGTCACGCATTGCTGTGGCTCAGTTTGGTTAAATGGAAAGGAAAGAAAAGTGAAAGCTTAAGTTTAATAGTGGATTTATCTGGCGTTGCTTGGGTTTATTTATATATCACATTATAAGCCTAAAGACTGTGCCAGCACTATGCTTGAGCCACTCAGACTAACAGCTTTGCTTTTTGCCCTCATGGCTGGTGAGCTGTTTATACTAATCTAATAATTAAGCTATAATAATCTACTTAAAACTCTAACACTGATTTTTATTTAGTTTTAGGTGAAAAATTCTAAAAAATAATCAATAATATCACCAATTCTTACTCACTCACCTAAATATAATGAACCTATAAGTCTCAAAGGTTTCAGATGTCAGTCAGTATGTCAGCACATCAAAGAATGCATTTAAATTTTTAAATAATTATCTGAGGTGGGCCAACCTGGTAAAAAGCTGCACCAATTAAGGGTAAATCAAATGAATGGGAAAGGAGGATAAAACCCAGAAAACCTCCATGCACAGCGTATGATAGGCCAGGAACACCATGGACCACCTTGCTAATTGCTATCTCAGTTTCAGGCATTGGTGCGCAACGTCAACACAGTCATGGTCATCCCCTACCCAAATTTCATTGACAAGGATCAAACTTGAGGAGGCAGTGGTAGTAAGATCATATTCTACCGCTGGGGTATTTTTCCCTTTCAGTGTATGTATTTAAGTATATATGTAATTTTTTTAATAAAAACATTATTTTAAAATATATACTTATTTTTTGACATTAGAGGGGAAAATGATTTCCAAAATGGTGTATCAAACATTAATTTTGATGCAGTATTAAGGGAGATATTTCATACTGACAACAAAAACACCTTTGAGAAATAATGTATAGAGATTCAAAAACCTGATCTTTGGGTACAAGAACCACGTCAAAAATTATCTTCGCCTCTAATTATGGCTAAAGCCATCAAGGTTGACAATAAGATTTTAGTAACAAAGATAGGCACTATTTGATTGCCTTGTATTTATAGTCTTCTTGCAATGAATAAATAATGGAGGTTCACCTCAAAACTGGCCATAGAGATGTCAAGAAAACTCATGAGCTGTTAAAATCTAAGAGCTATAGGTAGAATATGGCTGATATGGTGCAGGATGCAATTCAGACCTGTCTTACTTGTTAAACTTAAGATAAATCAAATATAAAACTAATTTGAGAAAACTCAACCATGCTCCACCTGTAATACAGTTAGCATTAATATTGTTGGGACATTTCCATCAGATTTGTATGAAAATAGATATGTTATTCTGGACATTGACCATTTAACTAAGTAGTGTTAAGGCTGTCTCTGTGCTCAAAGCTAGCGTAGATGCTCTTGAATTATTAATGTACAACAGATTATTATCCAGTATGGTTGCCCTAGCGTTCTACTTTCTAATGATGGACCCAACTTTATATCTTCAATAAATCAGGAATTGACATCTATTATGGTGTTGAGGTTTTTGCCCATATTCCCAGCCTGCTAGATTACCTGGTATTGCTAGGGGAAAAATTCCCTAAAGCGAAGTGAATTGGAAATTGGTTGACCTGAATTTTGGAGGAAATACATTCAGGGGATTTTAGGATATTTGTCTGGTTGTATCCATCGGGGATCAATCTGGATGAATACCTAATATCTCATTAGGCGGAGCGGCTAACGAAATAGGGGCATCTGATAGTGATTAACTATCAGGTGTACCTATTAAGATTGGTCAGGTTTCATCACCAACTGATTGGTAATGTTTAATGAGTTGCAAGGCGAGTGATGCCACCTGCAACTAGCGAATTGATTGATTGGTGAAGTGACCTGCCATAATGGGTAAAAAGTCCCATTACCTAAGCAGGTTGCTAGCCAATTATGGTTGATTTGCTTGGATTGAGAGGAAAATGTTAGGGACATGTTTCTGACTCTTTCCATTTGAGGTCTCAGGGATGTCCAACGTCAGAATCCTAGCCAGGATGGGAAGACCATCACTGCTGAGATGAGGAAGGGTAATTCAATGGCAACGGCTGCCATTTCATTGAAGAGGTGTCAACTGAGGGTTAGATGGCTGAATCCCCTATAGATTCCCTTGGATTCACTCTAATAAAGGATAGTTAAAAACACATATACACTTATACATTACTACTTTAGAACATTCTTAGTTTTAATGTAGATTTGGTAATAGTTAGACTATCAGCATCTAGCGTGAAGATTCCATCTCAAGGATATTATTGCAGAAGGCAATAATTGGTAGACTCTCATAGAAGAGTAGAGATCTGAGCGGGGATCTAGAGATGAAGGGAACCATGGATAAGGGATTGCTGACTGCGTGTTGGGCCAAAGGAGACTGCCATCAGAGGATCTTAATGAAGATCAAGTGGACAGGATTACAGGGAATGAATCCCTATAAGTACAATATCAAGTATAATCAGAAATACCAGCTGAAGCGTTGGGCCTGAAAATAATTCTAACTCAACTACAGATAATTGTCGTCATACTATTATTGAATTATATATATATTCTTACAACGTGAGGTGCATGAGTAAATTGAACCTGTGCAGTAAAAAGATTTTTAGGGTTGACCTCTGATAATCAACCTAACGGAGTAAATTTTTACAAGTTGGTGCTCACTACTGGGGTAGTTGAGTAGAAAAATTTATCCATAATGTCGTACAAAGAAGAGATGTGCAAGTTGTGGACCGAGATCGCCACAGTGAACCAGAATGCCTTAAACTATGTGGACCACCGAGAGTTTGCAGCCTTAGAAGAATGAGTCGCCAAGGTGGAGGAAGGAGTTGACAGCGTAGCCAACTTTGGGAATGAGTTACTTGCAAATTAAACTCATTAAAGAAGAAAGAAGGAGACCTCATTTGAGAGGTCCTATTCCTGAAAATAGAACGTGAAGTGAATCATGTTCATTTAAGAAAATTTGGTGTGGACAATGAGAAGTTAATGAAAGAAATAGAGAAATTGAAAGCACACATAAGTGCAAGTGAGTCTGACATGGCCATTGATGCCAAAGAAGGAAGTCCTCAAATGATACTTGGGAAGATGAATACCCTGAGAAATATGCCACCTGCATTCAATGCTATTTTGGAGATGACACCTGAAGTAACTCTGCAAGTGAGCCAAGTAGCTGAACTGAGAGAATTGGCCTAAAATGACTTGGAGAAATTCAGAGCAACCCCTAAATTGCCCAAATTCCATTGCAATAACGCCCCAGAATTTTTCTAACTATTTGATGTGACCATGAACGGATATGGGGATCATTAGAAGGCGTTGACAGTCATGAACTGCTTAAACACAGATTACCAGAATCTGGTGCTACTCCACCTGGAGGGGGACAGCTGGTCTTATGCTGAGGCTAATGCGGCAATAATGAAGAAGTTTGGCAGTCCAACCTGCATGTCAAAATGCAAGCAAGACTTTATGGGAATTCAATTCCGTAAAGATGAGTCTCTTGCAAGCTTTGCAGATTGATTCTACCAGAAACTGTAGATCCTAGCCGTAGCAAAGGTGTTAGATGACTTTGATGCAAGAATCGCCTTGCAAGTGGCCCTTTGGCCCTATTGCAATTTTCATCAAATGATGTCTACTGTATTTGTAACTGAGATAACTACCTCGCAAATGGTAGATAATTTAAAGATTTTTGGGAGCAACGTTCAATGCTCCAAATAGAAGCTTCAAGTCAAATCTGGTCCAAAGTTTGAATCCCATGAAGGGAGGTGAAGGAGCAAAGGAGACTTTTAACTGAACTGTGCTGGGGAATAAGCCTGAGAATTTCAAAAGGTTAAACAAGAAAGAAAAAGTCTTCTTCCAGTGTGGTGGGAAGGGGCATTTCGCCGCACACTTCAAAAAGCTGAAGGATCAAGTTAATGTGTTCCAGGCTAAAGAGACAGCAGTAGCTAAGGATTCAGGAAAAGGTCCCACTGTCTAGATGAGGAACAGTCTAGAGCGGCGGAGAAACCTGTTCCTCCCAATATTATGAATGAAGAAATTGATATTAGTGATCTGTTTGTGGATGACAAGCAGGATCAAATATATCAAGTGGTCAACATGGACATAAACGCCATGACCAGAGATGGGGTGAAAAAGATTGACCCTGAGATAGTTCAGGAGGTTGCCCAGCCATACCCCCGATAACTGGTGGAGAAGATTCAGGCCGCTGAGAATCCTGATAAGTTAACCAATGTTCGCTTAGATGAGGCCAACCTGTTGATTCCCCTTGGCGCGATTAAGAAATTGTTTCCTGAATTATTGGCGCAGATCATTATTACTCTAGATTAAGGTAATAACGCCGCAATTCACTCAGTAAAAACCCTAATACAATACTATGAGTGTACATATATAGATATTCAGGTGAATTGAGTAAGGGTACAGGTGATAGTTGACAGCGGAGCGCCCATCAACATTGTGTCAACCAAGCTGGTGAAGAAGATGAAGATCTCTCCGGACTTAGAACACAAGAAGAAATATGGAACATCTGGGCTGAACACCACCGTTTCCTGTGAGCATATAGTGCGCTGCCACTACAATTTGGGTTGTTGGTGGTATCCACGCCAGCAATAGTTTTGGTGAACCAAAACTATGATATCCTGATTGGAACGGAGCTTCTGCAGAAATATGGAGTTAAATGTAACTTTGAGGATAATACGTTGACCATCCTGGGTCATATGTTACCATTAGTATATCAAAAAATGGTGAAGTTCCGTTGAACTGGAGAAATAACTTCACCAACTTGATATACAATGACGGCATTGTACTGATTTAGTACCAATTAGTTGGTAGGAAGTGACAAAAGATGACAGCCAAGATCCTAGAAAACTGGGGAATTCCTTTGTGGATCAAGAAGGATAAAACCATACTGGCCAGATCGCAGATGATAGTCAACACAGGGTTGACTCTAGAAATTCCAGAGTTGTTGTATGGAGAAGTCAGAAGCCCCTGGAAGAAGTCCAGAGTGGAGCCTTGGGTGGCTCCTGGGATAATTACCAGGCCATGGAGAAATATGAGTTCTCTTGGTGAATTTAAGCAAAAAAAACTGATGAAAATTAAAAGAAATCAAATCATTGCATTTATTCATTTAATCCCAATGGCAGAATTGAGACGATTTGATGATTTTGGGTCTCTTGAGGAAATGGGATTACCAGCTGGAGCGGCCAAAAGCATCAACTTATTAGTTGATTGAGAGCAGCTCGAAGATCTGCCAAAAGGGCAGAAGGAGGAGGTGCTCAAATTACTTGAGAGATATTGGGAAATATTCACTCAAAATGATCACAATTTGGGATTCATGCAAGGCATAATTCACAAAGTTGACACTGGAGAAAATTTACTAATAAGAATGAGACTGATCCAAAGATTGAAAGCCACTGAAGCAGTAGTGGAAGATGAGATCAGCAAGCTAGTAAAGCATGGGCTTCTAGTTCCATCGTCAAGTCCCTGGGCAAGCCCAATTTTGATTGTAAAGAAGAAAGATGGATCGAACTTGGTAGTGATTGACTATTGGAGGCTGAATAAAATTACAAAGAAGGATTTGTATCCCCTACTGAGGATTGACGATGCACTGGACTGATTAGGAGAAGCAAAGTATTTCTCCGTGATGGACCTAATCTCAGGATACTGGCAGATCAACTTGCCAGCAGAAGACCAAGAAAAATTTGTGATTATCACCGCACAGGGGTTATAACAGCCGACTAGGATGCCCCAGGGTCTTTATAATGTGCCTGCGATTTTCCAGAGGTCCATGGACGCGGTTTTAAGCGACCTGAAGTTATCATGCGTCCTGGTATATCTGGACGATATCAATGTGTTCAGTAGAACGTTTACTGATCACCTTCAGCACTAGGAGGAAGTGTTTAAGAGGCTGTCCATGGCTAACCTGAAGATCAAGCCACGGAACTGCCACTTCTTCAAGAAGGAGCTTGAATACCTGGGATTTGTGATCAACACAAATGGATTGCAGCTGCAACCCCAGAAGATAGCAGCTATTGAACAGATGGCTGTGAAAGAGTGTCTGAGACATCCAAGTATTTCTTGGGATGGTCAGATACTATAGTAGTTTTATTCAGGACTTCGCCCAAATAGCTGAGCCTTTATTTCATTTATTAAAAGATCCAAAAATGGATTCATATGGAATTAAAAGGCCCAGGACTCTTTTGATAGATTATGCCAGTACCTGATAAATTCGCCAATTTTGAAATATCCAAATTTCGATCAGGAGTTTATCATAGAAACTAATGCTTCATTGGCGGTTATTGGCGCTATACTGAGCCAAGTAGATGAATTTGGGGACGAACATCCGGTGGCATATGTGAGCTGGACACTCTCTGCCATGGAGAGGAATTACACCATAACTGAGCATGAATGCTTTGTGGTCATTTACGCCTGTAAACAGTTTTGGGTGTATGTCCATGGAACGCACTTTAAGGTGGTAATGGACCACTCTTCGTTGCATTAACTGCACAAGCTGTGGGAACCTGAAGGATGACTGGCCCGTTGGGCACTCACGCCTCAGGCTTATGATTATAAGATAGTCCACTGAGCGGGGGTTCCTCACCAGAATGTGGATGGCTTATTGTGGTTACCAATGGTCCAGCTGGTATATCCGCAGGCGGATGAGCTATTCCAGAGAATGGTCAAAGGAATAATTGATGACAAGCCTCAAGAAATCCTAGGTGCGCTTTGAAAAGTGTTGGAAAACACTGAGATCATAGATGGAAAAGTATTCAAGATGATAAACAGGAAATGGCTATTATTTCTGAAACTATTGGAGAGAGCAGTGATTGTTCATTCCGCTCATAAGGTTGTTAGGCATGGAGGCCTGAGAAAAATGACTGACCATATTCGCCAGTATTATTGCTGGGAATTGATTAATTATGATGTCGCGGACCATCTGGCTTGTTGCATGGAATGCCAACTGCATAAACCACACAAGAATACAACTGGATACCAACTGTTTCAACCTGGATTTGCATGGCACATGGTGTCTATCACAATGATGGGACCGTTGGCGATGAGTACAGGAGGAGTGAAATATATCATAGTAGCCATTGATCATCTGATGAGATGGGTCAAAAAGAAAGCATTAATCCAAGTTGATGCTACCATACTGCGATATTAATCCTGGATCAAGTAGTAGATCAGCATGGGTGTCCACAAGTTATACTGAGCGATAATGGGACCAACTTCACATCCCATGTGATCCTGAGGCTAAACAAAATAATGGGGATCTGGGGAGTTGTGTCAGTACCATACCAGCTGGAGACAAATGGACTGGTAGAACAGGTCAATAGGATGTTGGCCATGACACTGAGGAAGCTAGTTGCAGGGAGAACTTCCACGTGGGGAATGTACCTGAGTTTGGTGACGTTTGCCTACATCAGTCATCATACGGTGATGGGAAAGATGCCATTTGTATTACTTTACTGGAGGAAGGCCGCGTTACCACCAATATTATATTTGGTAGTAGAAGCTACGTTGGGGTTGAGTACCAAACAATACCTGAACCGACTGATGCGTATCCTGATCAATATGCAATTGCAAGCATTCAATACTACCTTAAAGAAAATACTACAAGCAAAATTGACGGATGATAAGAACTGACCGCCATTAGAAAAATATTGAATAGGAGAAAGAGTCGCCTATTGTAATATGCATGGTTTTAGATGAAGAAACAAGTTGGATGCATTATGGTCAGGTCCATTTGATGTATCACTAAGATGGTGACCGATGCTTATTCCATCAAGAATCTCTTGGATGGAAGAGTAGTAAATTAAGTCCATGCTAAGTATTTAAAGCGGTGGATCAATGAAAAAAAATAAAAAGAGTTCTCAAAGGACCAATGAATCATTAAGTTGGTCATGTCCCAATGATTAGGTCAAGTCCAAAAAAGGACCTCTGAACCAATCTAGATGGTTAAGTCTGAAAAAGGACCACTGAACAATAGAAAACTGTTAGGTTTAAGTGCCCAGGATCCAGTTTGGGGGAAAAGATGGACCTCAGAACCAAAAAGAAGGTCAAGTCCCATAGAAAAAAAAGGAAATAAAATAAACAAATTGATAAAAGATATTGTAAAAAAAGAGAGACAATAATTTATAAAATTTTTATTTTTTATTGATTGTCCTCAGTGCGGGGATGATTCCACCTATGTCACCTCTTGGGGGAAGGAGGATGGATCGCAGTAGGAAGGAATAGCCCATCAAAATTGATATGCAATTGGACACTTGCAAAGTGAGCCCTACTCAAAACCACATTCATTGAGCTGACGCCGAGCCCTGAGAGAACGCGACTAGGGGAAGGGAAATGGATATGTTGGAAGATGCCAATTGTGAAACCCTGGAGTGGGGTGGAAAACAGCAATAAAGGAATAGGCAATCGGCAAATAAGCCCAAGTAATCCTGATAAGGCACTGGCACCAAAAGATTTGTCTTGAGTGCCTGCTGACGGGCCTCATCAAGAACACCAGACATGTGAGCCAGCAGCAAAGAAGGAATACTTGAGGGAGGTTGTCAAATCATACCCCCAATTAGCGCCATCAATGGAAGATAGCAATGGGAAGCTATAGATAAGAGGTAGTCATGCAAAGAACAGATTGCATCCTGTAAACAATGACTACGGGCTTTTCAGAAGCTGAAGCTGAATGACCAATGGAAATCAGGTGAGGCTGGAAGCTTCGTTGACCAACTTTGAAGAACTTGGCCAGCAAAGCGGAGAGCATAAGTGGCAGTATCCTGATCCAGAAGGTTGTCCAGATCTGAGGGATTTAGCGCTAATGACAATACCTCAGTGACTTGCGCTTGAAGTTTAGCATAGGGAGTTCAGAATGAATGCTGTTCCCAATTGAAAGTTCAGAAACTAGCACCGCGGATTGGTGAAATCGACCAAGTTGGAAGAGGAATTTTTGGAGCAAATCTGATCTGGCCAGGAACGAATGATCTAAAGCAGTCAGAATAACCTCCAGAGCATCAACGATGATGTTTGGAGCCTCAGTGAAAGAAGCCAAATCCAGAAGGGTTTCAAAGTCCAACTTGTGGACTGACTGTAAGGGAAGAGTCAGCTGAGAGTTATTCAAAACAATGGCACACCTGGTTTTGGTAGGATTGGATACTGTTTCCGGTAGCTCAATGGAAGGACTAGCCCCTTGCATCAGACTAGGCGTATGAGTCCTGAAAGGACCATAGAAGAGGTTCCACCAAGCATTCCAACTCATCCGCTGGAAGAGGCGGAGGTCTTAATCTAACAGACTGTTCATAAGTTGCTGATAATAAGATTTTGAGTTTGACATATGAGCAGGACTAGAGGGGGACGTTGGACTTATATAGAAGTTGACATTATGCACCCTACAATCCATTATACTATATTTTCATAAAATCAATGAAATAAGCTTTTCAAGGGAAGGATTAAGAATGACTTACAGCCAAAAGTTTATGAGTGAAATAACGAAGGTGAACATAAATAAGTATTCTTAATTAAGCTGCAAAAACAAACATCGATGGCATGAGTCTCCTATCTAGGATGAGGAGAGAATCAGTAATTTGAGGATGCCAGACCAAAAAACCTGAATATGACAGCAGGTCATATACCCTGCCGGGGGAGAACTGGATCCCAGGAAAAATATTGTCATGAGTAAATCAATCAGCCTGGCACAACAAGAGGTCGTGGGGACCGCGCTCTGAGTAGGCAGTAGCAAGGAGGAAGAGGAGGAATGCCATAGGCTGAAGGTCGTCCCAAGCAGCGTTGAGTATTAACAAGTGTACTCCACTTGAACCAATGAAGTATTTGACCAGGTGTCTGAAGCGGTGTTTCCATGCCCAGTCCTTATCTCGCTGTAAATCTAGGCAAGAGGGGGAATGTGTTGGGATTTTTGCCCATATTCCCAGCCTGCTAGATTACCTGGTATTGCTAGGGGAAAAATCCCCTAAAGCAAAGTGAATTGGAACTTGGTTGACCTGAATTTTGGAGGAACTATGTTTAGGGGATTTTAGGATATTTGTCTGGTTGTATCCATTGTGGATCGATCTGGATGAATACCTAATATCTCATCAGGTTGAGCGGCTGACAAAATAGGGGCATCTGATAATGATTAACTATTAGGTGTACCTATTGGGATCAGTCAGGTTTCATCACCAACTGATTGGGAATGTTTAATGAGTTGCAAGGCGAGTGATGCCACCTGCATCTAGCAAATCTATCAGTTGATGAAGTGGCCTGCTATAATGGGAAAAAAGTACCATTATCTAAGCAGGTCAGTAGCTAATTATGGTTGATTCTCTTGGATTAAGAGGAAATGTTAGGGACATGTTTCTGACTCTTTCCATTTGAGGTCTCAGGGATGTCCAACGTCAGAATCCTAGCCAGGATGGGGAAGACCATCATTGCTGAGACGAGGAAGGGTGATTCAATGGCAATGGCTGCCATTTCATTGAAGAGGTGTCAACTGAGGGTTAGACGGCTGAATCCCCTATAGATTCCCTTGGATTCACTCTAATAAAGGATAGTTAAAAACACATATACACCTATACATTACTACTTTAGAACATTCTTAGTTTTAATGTAGATTTGGTAATAGTTAGACTATCAGCATCTAGCGTGAAGATTCCATCTCAAGGATATTATTGCAGAAGGCAATAATTGGTAGGCTCTCAGAGAAGAGTAGAGATCTGAGCGGGGATCTAGAGATGAAGGGAACCATGGCTAAGGGATTGCTGAATGCGTGTTGGGCCAAAGGAGACTGCCATCAGAGGATCTTAATGAAGATCAAGTGGACAGGATTACAGGGAATGAATCCCTATAAGTACAATATCAAGTATTAATCAGAAATACCAGCTGAAGCGTTGGGCCTGAAAATAATTCTAACTCAACTACATATAATAGTCGTCATACTATTATTGAATTATATATATATTCTTACAACGCGAGGTGCATGAGGAAATTGAACCTGTGCAGTAAAAAGATTACTAGGGTTGACCTATAATAATCAACTCAACTGAGTAAATTTTTACATATGGAAATAAGACTAATCTTTACTACTCCCTACCACCCAGATACAAATAGAACTATAGAGTGCCAATGCACTTTTATTTCTATTTTACACAAACTAGAGGCATCAGATCTCTTAATTGGAATGATTCCGCACAGTGCACTTTTTTCTTACTGTGTTAGCTATCCTTAGTCCATCCAAATGTTTTTTAATGGTCTTATATGGTAGATATCCGCTTTTTTGCCTTTCAGAATTCAGCTATACTTTTATCAGCTACTCCTGATAATGTGGAGCTAACATTGAGACGTTTGGCTGATGAAATTATACAACTTTAAGTCATGGCTTTTATATATAATAATGCTTTGTATATAAGGAGGGTCATCTGGCTATTGACAAATGACCTGAACTACCATAGTATTCCCTAATTTATTTGATTTTACTTTATCATTTTTTTCTGAGGGACAATATCACAAGTTAGCAACTAACTTGTCAAAACCCTGTTGAGCAATTTATTATTGTGGTCCTGAATAATCAGTTACTTAACTTCAACTAGCACTATGGTAAATTGGGCACACAACCATTTTATCATGACTTATGTTATCTGCATCAAGATCTTTAGGAGATTTTGTCTGAAATTGGCCATTTTAATCATATTTACTACTAACTTGGATCATCTTAATTATAAATTAACCCAAGCTAAGGGCTTGAAGGAAAAGAGTTTTAAATAAAAATTTTGCTAAGTTGGAACAATGATATCCTGACCACATCCAATTCCCTTCTAAAAAATAGTAAAACTATGGACTGCTTAAATATATAGTTGTTTACATCCTGCTATTACTAGTTTAACTTTTTTATTATAGCACACTTTATTTAGGGCGTTGAAGTGTCAACGTCTTTCTCTGTATAGTATAACTTATTGTATTCTGGTTATTAGTGATTAAATGTAAAGTCTCTTTACAATCCAACTGAGGTATACTTTGGAGAAAAATTCCCCTTCAGACCTTGTAAATCCAACAATTGGGCATCCACGTGGCAAGTCAGAGTCTGCCTTAAACTATAAGTAGGGAGAATGGGCCACAAACATCTAATTTTAGGAGTTTGTGGGCCATAAACACACTGTCAAACTTAACATATTATTTTGTTAAGGCGCTATTAGTGGCTCTCAGTCTATTGTTTCTTTCAATCGATGACAAAGTTTAAAAATGGGATAAAAGCTGAAATTAGTGAAAATGTCAAAAACAATGGATGGAGTGAATATAGACTGCTTCATTGAGTTAGAAATCGTCAGTATTTATAAGGGCGTGTAGGAACTTGGTGCCTCAAGGATCTTTGTGGCCCCATACAATTAGGATCTTTACTTGCCTTTCATAATTGACCACCTAGTCAGAACCCTCATTGTGTTGTATCATCCTCATGACCACAGCAGTGGGGGCCGCGCCTCTCAAAATTCAGGAAGCAGGGACAGAGTAACTGAATGTGTTTCCATTGATTCTCATACACTTGATGCTTCCTGATCAAATTTAATTTTTTCATCTTTAGGGTAAGGTTCTGTTCACGCTGGTTTAAGAGTCAACCTGTCAAGGCTCAATTTGGGAGCAGGGAGTTTGACTTGCTTGACATCTTAAATGCCAACAGTAGCTTCTTTGTACAATATTTCCAGTTTAGCTAATGTAGAAAACCACAGGTTGTAAATTTCCACTGGGTGGAAAAGAATTAGTGGGTTAAATGGTAATTCCTTATTTAGAAAAGAATTTAGGGGAGAAATGGTGCCACCATCTCATTTTTAGAACCATGGGGTAGGTTAGGAAGTTCTATAAGAAGATTTCTTCACACATTTATTCCACTTGGACAATTTTATTCCTGATCCTTCTACAAAAGGTAAGATATATATTATTGTCATCTAGAATCACCATACCTGCCTCCTTAAGATGTAATTCCATTTTTGTGTTATTTTAAGTTGTAAATAGTTCTCATTAGCCCCATTGTTCATTAGGCAATCACATCTTCTACTTGATCCTTGTTGCTGACTAGTTTAAGTGAAAAGTAAATAAAAGTAATACAGTGGTTTCTTTATTGACACTAGTAATATGGACAAGAGCATGGAGTGCAAGTTGCTCAGGACTACTTAGGACAAATCCTTTGGAGGATTCTAATTCTTTGACTTCAATTTCTCCTTATAAGACCACAATCTGTTCTGTAAAAGGACTCTTTGTGATGTATAAAGGTTAGACTCCCCACAGTAAAGTTCTTTTCAATTCCATTCTTATACTTCTTTTCATACATTAATTCTTGTCTGTTTTATCAATTTTAGACTGGTGCTTCAAATCCATTATGCATACTATCTCTTCCTCCAGATTCTCATATGAGCACGTCAATGCCAAGGATGAAAAGATTTGGATTTAAGTTTTGGGTGAACATCCACAGTAACTGTATAAAAGTAACCTTAGCTTCTCAAGCCATAGGACAGAATAAACATGCATATTCCACCACTGTCTTATTCCCCTGGTGTCATGGTTGGATGACTTTATAGTAGGAACAGATGCTAAAGACAAGGCTGGGTGACAGGAGGCCCAGAAGGTGAAGCTTCAGGCTCTTCCTGACCTGAAACACACCTTAGATCAACGCTGGGTGTAAGCCAAACATGCCCAGGTTGATACTAATGGGGTGCAAAATGCCCAGCCTCTGATCGCGGCCCAAGCACTAAAATGAACGATTTACGTTATAAACAAAGATGGTTTGATTCACTTGGTTGGAGAGCAAGGGTTCGAGTCCCGCTCTAGCTATGAAATTTTAAGCTCAGGTAAAATATGGTCTCAATTGATTACTTGAGTGAAGGCACTTTTGGTGTATTTTATTAAAACGCACAGGAGCGTCTGTTTATTGGAGCGTCAAGGCTTGTGCGCATTTCCGTAGAACCCAAATTTCCCCAGCACACTTTAAATATGTTTTTGCAACCAACATTCCTTGTCTGACTTTTCTTAAATAAAATACCCACTCTTTACGTTTTACTTATGGTGCCTTGGGCTAACTTAGTGGCGGACCTCTTTGGGAAGGTCTCCAACTATATGGGCCACTACCTTCTATTGCAATTTACCAAAATCCCAGGTGCTCCCTTGGGCCACCCAGGTCCCCTGCAGATTGAGGCACCCAAGCTCCCTGACACCAAGTTACACTGGATTATGGACTCCCCTCTGGGGTCCACTCAAGCGGTTATGTTCCTAAATTACCTGGTCTTATATGTTGCATTCTACACCCTTGCCTGGGGTACCTTTGGCACAGATACTGTTTGAGGTGTCTTCTTTTCCTTTTTCTTAACGGCTAGTTCCCTAGCAATATGAGTTTGCATCCCACATTACCTTGCTGGGAATGAGAGAGTTACAGACACTCTCTTGACATTAGTCAACCAACCATTTTATTATATGAGCATATGAATTATCCGTGTGGGACTTCCAATATTAGTAAATTGGGTGTGCTGGCCATTTATCACTGCCACGATGGTGCTCACCACAGTTATTTTGTCAGGTTTTGTATTAATACATCTCAGCATTATTTTTTCAACTACCAATTGGGAAGTGTCCACCCTTCCTGATTGCACCTGGTGGTCTTGGACTTTTCATGATCATCTTCTCAAAACCCTTTTTGGTAGTTTCCCCACCCCAACCCAGAAGTGGCTAGGTAATTGGGCTGTCATTGGATCAACCCATATAAATACGGGAACCAAAAAGTCATGCTCGCCTCTTAAAATGAAGGAATATTATCCTTCTAATCCTTTGACTCCTTCTGAATTTGGAACTGTACAGGGGTTTAGCCCCAAGAAGGAAGTAAAAGTTTCAGATGATTCTGCCATGATGATGTCACCCATGGTCATCCCTATAAATAGCACTTCCACAACTAGTGATTTTTCCTTGAAGCGTGAGATGCTTCCCACTGATTTCCTCCCCATCTCGGTGGAAATCAGGAACATCAAAGGGTCTGAACCCAAATTTAACAAGAAGAATTCCGTTATTGTTTTTTCTCCCCAACACGTTTCTAAGGTGCATGCTGAGGCATCAGCTCAGGGCTTGGGGGTGATGGCCCTGGATAACAATGTGCACCAAACCCTTGGAACGAGTGGGGGTTTGTTCAAGCCAAAAAAACGCATTTTATAATGTGATCGATTTATCCCAAAATGAACCTTTTATTTGCTCACTTGATCTGGATGAGGACTCCATTTCAGTCTACCAAATTACTCTTGAGAACCCCCGTTTGACCCCTATCATTATTAAGGGTTCTCAGGAAGTGGAAAAGGAACTTTGTCACAAATATAAAGATGTATATGCACCTGCAGAAGGTGTGGTATGATATGTGGCCTCAGTAGTAAGAGTGGCCCACTATCCTTCCCCCTTCTATGATTCCAAACATACCCTGATGGCTTGTTCAAGCAAGAGGAAGAATTTTCTGGAGAGTTGATGGCGTTTTCTGCGTTGAATAAATCCCATTCTGGATACTTCTTGTTGACTGCTACCCTTACATCCTCCTATGAAAAGTTCAGCACAACTATTTTGGTGGATACTGGTGCCTCAAATAATTTTATTGATCAAAACCTTGCTGACTACCTTGAGTTTAGTTACTCACCAGGTGTTATTGTTAAAGGTGGGGCTTCTCAAGGTATCCCTACACTAGACACCATGGAGTCAGTCAATTTCCAGATAGTTCTTATCTATTGTCTGACCAGTTTCAAGCTATCAGAAACCTCTTGTTTCCCATCATTTTGGGTGTTGAGTGGTGGCGGAAGTTTGACGTCAGAACTAATTTAAAAGAAAACACCTTATCCTTGTCTTTGACAAACGGTCACCAGTTGATTGTTCCTCTGTCTGAGGATAACACCCCAGGCAAATTACCCCATTGGCCCAATGTTCCCAGTCCTTATCTTGCCCCTTTGCTGAAGCCCACTGTGGGACTTTCCTTACCTTCCTGTTTGGAGGAGTTGGCGTCTTCTTTTGATGCAGCTTCAGCTAGTACGCTACCAAAACATTCCAAGTTTGATTGTGAATTTAAAATTACTGTGGATCTGGTGCATATTTCTTCCCCCATATACCCATTGACTGTCCGGGAGGAAGAGGTTTTAGATGTATGGGTGAAGGAGCAGTTGGCCAAAGGTGCCATCTTTCAGCGTACCTCTATCTGCTCCCCGCTTCTCTTTGTGGATAAGGATGATAGAACGTTATGCCCTTGTGTCAATTATAGAAATTTAAACAATGTGACTGTACCTGACCTCCATCCCATCCCTTTAGATTCCCAGATTGCACGCTATGTGGAAAAGGCAAAAGTTTTCTCCAAGTTGGACTGCCTCAATGCATTCAATCAAATCCGGATAAAGAAGGGCCAGGAGTGGTTAACTGCACTCCATACCAGAAAAGGGATTTTCCAGTTCTGGGTTATGCCCTTTGGGCTTAAGAATGCCCCTGCCATCTTTCAACGCCGCATTGATGCTGCGTTGGGGGACTTGTTGGGGGTATGTGCGGTTGCCTACATGGATGACATTCTGGTGTTTTCCCCCAATCAGGAGTCACATGCAGTACACCTTTGACAAGTAGTGGAGAGTTTGAGGACCGCTTGCCTTACCCTCAAGATTAGTAAATGCGAATTCTTCAAGTCCCAGGTTACTTTTCTGGGCAACGTCATTTTTGACTAGGGCCATATGATAACTCCAGACAAGGAGAAGGCTATTCGTGAGTGGCCTACCCCCACCTCTGTCAAGGAACTGAGGAGCTTTGTGGGGACGTGTACGTTCCTTAAGAAGTTCACACCCAATCTCTCCGAGGTGGCAGCTCCCTTATATAAGGCCAGCGGTGCCAAGGTGCTTCAGTGGTCCCCTATTTTGGAGGATGCTTTCCAAGCGGTGAAGTGCACTTTTTTATCCACATCCATCCTCCGCCATGTTGACCCTGCCAAGGAATTCATTGTGTCCTCAGATGCTTCCAACTTTGCCATTGTGGCTACCCTGTTACAGGTGGGTAAAGATGGGTCTGAGCATCCAGTGAGATATTTTTCTAGGAAAATGTCTCTGCATGAGTTAAACTATGCCGTATATGACAAGGAGTTATTAGCAGTGGTGGAGGCGCTGATTTATTGGCGTCACCACTTACATGGCTCCTCCCAACCTTTCCAGGTTCACACAGACCACTGAGCATTGTTGTACTACTGTGCTCCACATGTTCTAACACCACGTCAGACCCGTTGGCATGAGACCCTTGCCCTATTTGCATTTTCCTATGAGTTCACCAAGGGCAAGGAGAATGGTTTGGCGGATGCTTTGAGCCGCCACCCTGCTTTGGCTCCCAATCTAAAGGAGGTAGAGATTCACAACACCCAGTTGATGATTCCACCGAGTATGATTCTGCCTCAATTTCCTAAGTCCACGGTACATACGCCAGCACTCATGCCTTTGGAAAATGCAGCAGAATATAGCATGTTTAGGAAGTTAGTTCTTTCTCAGCCGTTATCAGCTGAATATGCTGTTGTTCTCACTAAGAGTGCCCTGAATCAGGAGGACTTATCCAGGGGTTATCACTTGAAGAATGAGATGGGTTGGTTTCAGAGGCGCCTATAGTTTCCTGCTGGACCACTGCGCCTGGAGATCATCCAGGACCATCATGACGGAATCACTGTTGGTCATCCTGGAAAAGCAAAAACCTTGGAGTTGATACGGCGCACTTACAATTGGAAGGGCTTTCCTGTTCAGGTAGGGCGGTACTGTAAAGAGTGTCTGATCTGCAATCAAATGAAACCCAATTGGCAACCTTTAGCAGGGTTGCTGGTACCAGTCCAAAAGGCTGAAGGGCCCTGGACTTCCCTATCAGTGGATTTCATTGTGGAGTTACCCGTTTCAGATGGGTATGATGCAATCATGGTGGTGGTGGACCGCTTTACAAAGTTCGCCCACTTTATTCCTTGCAGAATTACTATAACTGCCGCTGAAATGGCCAGGCTCTTCGTCGCCCATGTATTTGCGCTTCATGGGGTTCCTCAACAAATCATTAGTGAATGAGGACCCCAATTCACCTCCATCTTTTGGGAATAGTTGTGTAAAACTCTTCAGATCCACCCCTGCCGTTCAACTGCTTATCATCCCCCTTCAGATGGGCAGACTGAGCGAGTGAACCAGTGCTTGGAACAATTTCTGCGTTGTTACACCACCGCAGACCATTCAGATTGGGTTCCTCACCTTCCTATGGCCCAGTTTAGCTACAACAACACTTTGCATTCATCAATTTATTGTTCACTTTTTTTTTGCTAACCACGGCTTTAACCCTGCTTTTAACATGGAGCCCAGCTGTGGTTTCAAAGTAGAAGCGTTGTTGGACTTTGCTAAGACTCTCAAGAAGGTCCATCAAGGGGTGTCCACAAGTTTGGAGGCGGCTATGCTGGTTTATAAGGAGAATGCCAATGGAAAGCGCCGAGTGGGTCCAGCATACAAGGAAGGGGATCTCGTGATGCTTGATGCTCACAACATCCCTATCAAGCAGCCATGCAAAAAGCTGGGTCCAAAGAGGATTGGTCCTTACCGTGTAGTTAGAAAGGTGGGACATGCCTCATACCAGTTGGATCTTCCCTCCGCGTTTTGGATCTTCTCCATCTTTCATGAAAGCAAATTGACATTTTTTGAGGGCCCTCCTCCTGTAACTCCCAAGGCTTATCTTGTGGATGGGGCACCAGAATGGGAAGTGGAGGAAATAGTAGCCTCCCGCTGGGTTAAGCGACGCCTTGAGTACCTGGTATCCTGGAAAGGGTTTGACGCGGCAGAGAACAGTTGGGTGCCAGCATGGAATTGTGCACATGCCCAAGACCTGATTGAATCTTTCCATAATCGTTTTCCTGAGGCTGCAGGATCTCAGCCTAAGCCAGCCATTGCTGCTATGAAGTTGCCACCAGCACATAAGAACTTCTCCTTAGTGAACGCCCCTGGAGGGGGTGGATCCCAAGAAGGAGGAGAGGGTAATGTCATGGTTGGATGACTTTATAGTAGGAACAGATGCTAAAGACAAGGCTGGGTGACAGGAGGCCCAGAAGTTGAAGCTTCAGGCTCTTCCTGACCTGAAACACACCTTAGATCAACGCTGGGTGCAAGCCAAACATGCCCAGGTTGATACTAATGGGGTGCAAAATGCTCAGCCTCTGATCGTGGCCCAGGCACTAAAATGAACGATTTACGTTATAAACAAAGATGGTTTGATTCACTTGGTTGGAGAGCAAGGGTTCAAGTCCCACTCTAGCTATGAAATTTTAAGCTCATGTAAAATATGGCTTCAATCGATTACTTGAGTGGAGGCACTTTTAGTGTACTTTGCAAAACGGATGGGAGCATCTATTTATTGAAGCATCAAGGCTTGGGCGCATTTCCGCAGAACCTAAATTTCCCCAGCACACTTTAAATATGTTTTTGCAACCAACATTCCTTGTCTGACTTTTCTTAAATAAAATACCCACTCTTTACGTTTTACTTATGGTGCCTTGGGCTAACTTAGTGGCGGACCTCTTTGGGAAGGTCTCCAACTATGTGGGCCACTACCTTCTATTTCAATTTACCAAAATCCCAGGTGCTCCCTTAGTCCGCCCAGGTCCCCTCCAGATCGAGGCACCCAAGCTCCCTGACGCCAAGTTACACTGGATTATGGATTTCCCTCTGGGGTCCACTCAAGCGGTTATGTTCCTAAATTACCTAATCTTATATGTTGCATTCTACACCCTTGCCTGGGGTACCTTTAGCACAGACACCGTTTGAGGTGTCTTCTTACCCTTTTTCTTAACGGCTAGTTCCCTAGCAATATGGGTTTGCATCCCACATCACCTTGCTGGGAACGAGAGAGTTACAGACACTCTATTGACACCTGAAAAAGTCAACAGGGATAACCAGGCTACATCTTGGCCCTCCATGGGACAAGATTCTTGTATAATATGTTGAAGAAATTCATCAAGAGCCTCAGGCAGAGTTGTTTGTCTAAAAGAGTCCTAACCCAATTTTCTCATTTAACTAGTAGCTCTTTTTTTAGTACTAGATGGTCCCATTTAACTGGTAGCTCTTAACACTTGGGTAACTTGATCAACAAAAGTTACTATCCCTTCCATTGACATAATAAGGCAATCTTGAAAAAAAGACTTGTCAAAAACCTTGTAAAATCTTTTTTTAGTAATAGATGGTCCCAACCCGAGGGCTTGTAAAATCTTTTTGAAGACCAATTTTACAGATGTGGCTTGAAAGGGATAACTCTGATTGAAACGTTCTCATTGTTAATATGTATTTGCTATCACCACTTCATCATCTAATAAATTTTATGGAACACCAATGAAAGGATGATCTTAAGCATGTTGTTAGGATTCTAATACCGGGCAGGTACATGTGGCAACAGGTAACACTCTTGAAGCGCTCCAAACAGACAAAAAGGTGAGTGAATTCTGTTAAATGTAATAGTTTGGTTCTCTCAAGTGATGAACAAAATAATTGGGTAGAACCTCTAGGTTATTGTCTCAAGAGAAAAAGTACCCCAGAAAAAATATGTTTGTTCACATACCACTACTACTTGGGTGAATAATTCCTTGGATGAGGGTAAAGCTATGCTCAACCACAACAGCTCACCTTATCTTCAGGAGAGAAAAAGAGAGGCCACTAAATGACTGAGTTCAGTTTCTATTTATGAAGTATTAATTAATCTATAATAGTTTATTTGGTAAACTTAAGTTTATAGTTAAAGCTGACTAAATTTTATTTAACTTTAAGCTAATTTTTGTAAGAACTCAGAATTGAGGTAGTCAATAGCCCCAATTTTGTATATACATGTGCAAAAAAATAATCAGATAACTTTGCTTAAGTTTTTAATGACTATTTCTAATATATGTTTTGAAGAAATTTTCATATTTTTAAGCTTTTTGAAGGATTTTGTAACTGTTTTGAGGGATAGTATACAATTGTTTTTAGTGATCACACTAATTTCCATAGCCTATTTGTAGGCTTTGTACTATAACTTCAATGGAATGCTCATTAAGTTTTTAAAAATGGAATATTTTATATTCTATATATAATTGAGTGATTTATGCAGTTTTAACTATTTCTCCATTTGTTCAAAAACTCTCATAAATTTTGTATCCCTATTCAAAGGCAAACCTTCCATTACTTTTGTTCAGCTTTTTGTTCATTAATTTGGTATTATCTAATAATATAAACTCAACTGATAAGTTTGGATTGGCCAGATGTGGATTGTCAAGATCCCAAAAAAGTAAAAAATGACCAGAATTTGGTATTAATCTGGGTGCTGATCTTGTAAAGCTCCTAAAATTGTTATTATCCTAATTATGATGTTTTGATGATAAGACTTATTATGTACCATCACATCTAATACTTTAAGGTACTCTCCCCAATTAAGTAAGGCATTTCATCTTATTGGCTATCATATATTTAATTTATTGCGAGGAAGGCTAACCATGGGACGGACACTTCCAAATTTGACCTGAGAGAGACATAGCTTAGTAACAGGGAAGGCACCCCAGAGAAGCGATGCTATCTCTTGTTGCCAGCGGGAACGCCACTTATGGGGAGGGGGAGGGAACGTGTGAAGGGGCCGTAGCCACAATTGAACACGTGTGGAGGAAAGGGTCTGATTTGATGAACCAAACTGGGAACCAGGAGGAGATCAGCTGTTGGTGACGCGGTGGGAGGTATCCAAACATCCACGCCTGAAAGTGGTCCACCAAATGAGACTGCAATCTGTGGACAGCTTTTGGGAGGGTGGGGGTGGAGCCTGCGATGGCATCCAAGAAAATCGTGTGGATAGTCCACATGGCGATTGCAACCACCAGAGCATGGAGGGAGGGTGGAAGGGGGGAGGCCTTTGATAAAGCAAACATATCTCTTGACAGACTTAAGGGATGTGTTTGATCCTGGCCCAGCAGACGTTGAACTTCGCGCCATATCACTTTAGAGGTAGGACACTTCTCCAGGCGATGGAACAGCGTTCCAAACTGGCCACACATAACTCAGGATGAGTGTAAAGCGTTAGAGCGCTCAGCCGTATGTTACACCTGCCTCAGGCAGCACCACACATGGGAACGGATTTGAGGCTGCAACAGAGGATGGTGTGCGTATTTCCAGATAGTTTTTTGGGTCTCAATGTAGTAAGGGATGTCCATCATGTCCAGGTAGTCCACCCTGGTTAGGACATGGGGCCGTGTGGGGATCACGCCATCTTGGATGGGTAGCCCCTGTACCTCTTGTGTGAACTGAGGAGAGGGGCGGCATCTCTGGGCTGTGTGTCCGCTAATACAAATTCTCCACTCAGCGCTCCACATGGAAAGGAGGATTCATTTGTAGTAGGTTTTAGTCCCATGAGGACCTGTGGCCGATGTGTGTGATGCGAGGTATTTCATCAGGGAGTGGGGGTTTGATGGATTGTTGAGGCCCAAGGCGCGGGAGAAGTTGGAGTGGGCCGCACAGGACCAGTGTTGGGAGGGGAGCGTAGGGGTGGTGACGGCCACAGACCATGTGCCCAGGATCTTGGCGGCATGGGCTTTGAAGTCAAGCAGGCCCATGCCACCATGATGATGAGGGCCAAACATGACCTCTAGCTGTACTGGTGGTGGGCGGCCTGACCAAAGCCATCCTTGCAGCAGGGCATACAAGGATTTGAAAAGGCTTGGGGAGAAGGGTATGGCGTGGGCTCCAAACCAGACTTTGGAGAGGAGCATAGAGTTGGCTAAAACAACCCTGCCAGTAAGGGAAGTAGGGTGGGCTCTGAGGGAGGCGATGCGCTTTGTCACGTTGTCTAGAATATGACTCTCCATTACTGCTGATGCATACCCGCCTGCCTCCACCCACACGCCCAGATGACAGACTGGCCCTATGGTAGGGCGTGGCACTAAGGGGAGCACCAGTGGGGCGGTGTGGGGTGAGCTGGGAGGGCGAGCACGTGTGCGAGCAGATGGGCCAGGCTGGGCACTGGTTGCTGGGGCCCAGCAGGTTTGATACCAACCAAGGAGAATGATTTTGGTTTTGGAAGCTTTCAGTGCAGCATTACTTACCCGGGAATACTCCTGGGTGAGAGCTTCAAGTGCGCGTGCACCTTTATTATTAGACACCTTAACCACACAGTCATCTGCAAACGCCATCATCTTGACTGGGGCTTGGACTGGCACATGGTCCCCAGTGAGTTGCGCATTCACGTTTCAAAGTAGTGGGTCAAGGCTGAAGTTGTATAAGAGTGGGCTAAGGGGTTCCCTTGTCGCAAGCCCCTTTGAGGGCAGACTACTTCTGTTAGGAAGCCAGGGCCACGTACTGCCATTGTTGCAGATTCTGTGAGCAGCATCACCCAGTTGATGAAGTGAGGGGTAAGCAGAATTGATGGAGGCAGGCCCTGAGGTATTCCCAGTTTACTCTATCATAGGCCTTCTGTTGGTCCAAGAATACAAGTGCCCCAGAGGCTGTGGACTGGCATACATTAGCCACAGAGTGCACGTTGTCCCAAATTGACCTTCTGGGTATGAAACCAAATTGTTCTGGGGAGATGGTGGCAGATGCTACAATCCCTAAACGGTTAGCCATGATTTTTGTTAAAACTTTTGTATCCATGTTAGTTAAAGAAATGGGGCGCCAGTTGGCTAAGTCTATCTTGTCCCCTTTCTTGAAGAGTGTGATGGTGAAGTCCTCTTGTCCTCCTGGTATGAGGCGCGTTTCCAGAAGGCTCTGGTTAAGTGAGGCAAGCAGTAGTGGGGATATATGTTTGAAGTACTTTTTATAGAATTCATATGGGATGCCATCTGTGCCTGGGCATTTCCAGTTTGGTGCACCGCGGATGACTGCCCATAATTCGTTTGGAGTAATCAAATTCATTATTTCCGGGTATTGGGAAATGGTGCAGATGTGGGTTCAGTCAAGAAATTCTGCCACTTTGGCTGGCTGAATTGGATCAGATCGGTATAACTTGGAGTAATACTTTTGTGTTTCAATTGCCACTTTGGCTGGAATATCCGCGATGGAATCATCCAATCTTTGCACCTGTGTGCAGACCACACTCTGGTGTGGTGCGAAATTTTTTTAAACAAATATGCAGTGCACTTGTTGCCTTCTGTGATACGTTTGGCCCTGTACTAAACACAAACCTGATGTTTGTGTTGCCTTTCAAACGCGTTGAGGTGGGCAGCTGCCTCTGCCCACTTCTGGCCCCATGCAGGGCTGTATCCTGTGGCTGGGATGTTGGACTCCAGGTGTGCCAACTCTTCCAGTGCACGCGAGATGATGGCCGATGTGGCTTGTGAGCATTGGGAGGAGAGGTGGTGAGAGTGGCGGATAGTATCCTCTTTGAAGGCTGCCCATGTGGAGATGGGGTCCACACAAAACGGTGTAACAAACTCCTTTGCCAAAGTTGCTGATTCCACCCAAGTGGTAAATCCTGGTGACGCAAGTTTGGAAGGGCAGAGTTTGCACCAATGTGGGGCCTTAGCCACTGTGACAGGTAGGTGGTAGGTTATCAAGACCAGCTGGTGGTCAGAGAATTCAATTTTTGTTGTTTTGAAGTGGGAAATGTGGGGTTGGAATTTCGCCGGCATAAGGATAAGGTCTATGCAGGTCATGGACCTTAATTGGCCGTTGTGGACATGGGCTTACATCATGTTTTTGAGCAGCGGGGCTCGCCACGGCAGCGCATCCATTAACCCAAGGGTGGTCTTTAGAACGCGAAGTCCTACGTGACCCTGGGGGGCGTGGGAGGAGGAAGGCCAACAGTCCGTTGGTGTGTTTAGTCAACAGTTCATATCGCTAACTATGAAAGGGTCTGGGGGTAATGGGAGGGATTTGACTGATGAGAAAAATTCCCACCATTCTCATGCACAGGTTGGGGCGTAGATGTTGATGATAGCATGTGCCATGTCAGCCCATGAGAAAGTGACAACGAGGACTTGGCCATTGAGGAAGGATTTCAACAATAAAAAATTTGAAAAAATTGTTTTTCTGAACTAGCACCCCACAGTGCTCTGACCAAAAGGATAGGGATGGGAGGAGCATGGTTTTCCAAGCATCCTTGGAACCTCGTGGACAGTGGGACTCCTGGATGGCCAGGATATCCATGGGTAAATTTTTTTGTAAAAAACTCAGTTTCCTAGCCTGGGATGGCGAGGCCTTGAGTCTGGCAATATTCAATGTCCCTAAAGTGAAGGTTTCCCCCATCGCACCTTAGGTGTGAGGGGGTGGGCACCCAGGCCCTCTAGCCTCCTCTAGATCCTCATGGGCCTTCATGGCAGCATGGATGTTTGCAGCAATGCTATTGGTGGTTTTATTGATTTTAGCAGAAAGGTTCGCATTGGCTTTTGCCTTCACTTTTTGTTTCCCCAACATCAAATGAATTTTTTGCAGTTCAGATGAGTTTGGTGCACCATCAAGCAGGTCAAAAAAAATTTTCAGGTAGGTTGGAGACTAAGTCATTTTTGACTGGAGCTTGGTTGCAAAGATCGGGTGAAATTGAGTCACCCATTGGATCCTCAGATTGGGTGGCCCAATTAGCATGGGCTTCCCAATCTGATTGGTTGATGGATTCCCAAGTTGCTTCCACTGTGAAGGTTTTGATGTCCTCCTGGCATTGGGAGTGTGGGATAGTGGTGGTGACTTTGGCCGCTTCCTTGGCCATGGCCCTGCTGGCCTGCTTGGTCTTCTTCCACTCTTGCAGGGAAATAGGTTTTACCAGTAGGTAGCAGCCTTGTGCTCCCCACGGGAAAGCCTCTTTGGTGCTTGCAGTTGGTTTTTAGTGCGCCTTTCCTCTGGCCATGGCCGCTGAGGGGTGCTCTTGGAATGTGATGCCCTCCTTGGTGGGGCATGCATGTGCCTTATGGCTGAACACGTCACAGTGGGTGCAGATAGGGGCGCGCTGTCCACAGTTACCTGGAAAGGGTGGGTGGTATGCCCTTCAATATTGATATATGTGGAGTGCAGGATCTGGGTTAGGTCCTTTGCAATCTCCTCAGTTGGGGTCAGAACTGCGATGGCTTTGCAGTGCACAGGTGTGGCATCAGCATAAAGTGTTGCATCTCAAAATATTGTATTTTGCCATAAAACGGTGAGACCTTCTTTCAGGTTTTGCTCCAAAATGGCACGTTTTACCATAGTAGGCAAAAAGTCAATTGTGAGGAAAATTTAGTTGGATTTTGTCCATCTGGTGCATTTAGTTTTGATGATCCGTTGCCCTTTGGGGAGGTCAATCACTACATGCACCACAGCAGCTTTGTCTGCTGCCTCCTTGTTTTCAAAACCAAGGTCCAGCCAACTGTGTGACATGGAGTGAGGTGCGATGTACACTGCAGTTGGGAAAAAACTGTGCACATCCCCACAAAATTTTTTCCATAGAGCTGTTTGTTGGATGTCCAGAAACACACAGACTCCATATTCTACCGATGAGAGTGGTTGGGAGTGCGGCGTGTTGATGTACTGGTTGCATTGCACTTGCCGAGTGAGGATTTCCGGGGAAATAGTGACCACTGGTTTTTTTAAAATTTTTTTCTATTCTGCCAGTTTCTCTGGGGCGTTTTTGAACGTTTGAGGCTGCAACCTACCACCTGCTCCTCTTGCCTTACTTGGCCAACTGCTCCCTGACATGGGTGCAGACTAATCTCCTCTGTGATATTATCAAACTAGAATCAGACTTGAATTGAATAAGTTGCAAAAGTGATTGCAACAAGAGAGAAAAGTTATTGGCTATCATATAACAAAAAAATGATAATGAAAATTAGTTGTGCTCAAGCATGTAAAATCATTAAATAAGTACTTTGTCAACATAAAAAGCACTCAAACTCTAAACAGATTAGAATTAAAATAAAATTGTATATTAACTAATACCTGGTGCACTGCTGTACTAAAAATACTTGAGCAAATAAACTTATTACTTTCATATTTAAATTTTTACAAAATTAAGTTGATGTAATATCCAATTTTTAGCTATGAACTTATATAATTTTATCAATTTGAATTATCTATGAGGTTATACACTGCCAATGCCTTATATATAATTGTAGAGCTTTATCTAGTTGATAAAGCAAAGTTATATGACATAGTTTTCTCCCACATCCAAAAAGTATAAAATAATATTACAATGACATTTGGTGTAATTATTAAAAAATAGATTTTGAATGCAGCAATATAATGTATTAAACTTTAGAATTCTTTGGTTTTTTTATATTTTTGTTGATAATAAAGCCTTATTTTAGGACATGATATCAAATTTTTAACATAAAAAACGCTATATCTAGCAAACCAAAATCTAGTAGGTAACTATCTAGTACTAAAAAAATCTAGTAGGTATACTACCTGATGTAAGTATACAAACATAGTTAACTACCACACATACCTATCTTAAATTAGTATATACTATAATCTGATCTAAAAAATATAACTACCAATGCTATTCAATGAGATACTATTGTTAAAGCTCCAATGTGAGATATTATGATAAAATTCTACTATCAGATATACATGTGTATAAATCTTAGCATGTATAAAAAACTCAGCATGGTATAATTCCCATGGCTATCCACATCAGATAGCTTTATTGTAAGTATTTTATCTATAGTTAAGATTACATTTGAAAGGTACATCTTAAGGGGATAGTATACAATTAGAGTATTTTTAAACTCAATATTTTACTATCTCCTACTAAAGATAAATAAATAATATAGCTTACCTCTGCTATGTTGATTATAAATTGCAATGAAGTTCACCTAAAGTTGTAATAGTTGAGCTTGAATTTATGGTAACTATAATGGTTATACATACATTGTGATGATTTATTACAACAATAAGTCCTTGTCTAGGTTCTTGAAAAGTTAGATGATGATTTATTTATAGTTTACTTACTTAACTATTTCATTAGTCTAAGGATTTTCTTTGTTCTATAATGCACAGATTAAAGTACCCGGCTATCTATCTACTGTGCCAATTGATCTAAGTATAAATTACCAATTACTGGTAAATAAAAGTTCCTTATAACATGTTTATTGTCAATATATAAAATCTTACTATTAAGCTGATATATTTATCCTAACATTATGAAAAAAATATATTATTTTTCCTTTAGAAACAAGGACATATATATAGCAATAAATTCTATCTATTGTTAATTAAATGATATTCATGACTGCATAAA